>JAJJMB010004060.1:1419291-1445781 GCA_023531105.1 Papaver atlanticum | reverse complement strand
TTAGAAGGTATTTTACTGGACCATCACGTTGTACTCTTTTTCCTTCATCAAGGTTTTTCCCATTGGGCTTTCCTTGTCAAGGTTTTAATGAGGCAACATTTGCGTGTCCAAGTATTTTCTAAGTTTTCTCAATTGTACTATTTTCTCTTCGATCAGGTTTTGTCCTTTTGGAATTTCCTGACAAGGTTTTAACGAGCCAATTAGCTTAGACACAATGTCATCAGGGGAGTGTTATAAACGTGTAATTATGTTAAGAATATCTAGGGCAAATCCCGTTTATTACTGGGATGCCCTTATGTCTAGCCCTATAAATAGAGGCTCTAATGTTAATCTATTGTACACATCTAATAAGATTTTCTCTCCTTCTTTGTATCTACTTTGTGTCTTTCCTTCTCTATTTTCTAGTTTCACAACAGTCCCAACAGTTTAAAAATATTAATAACGTGGAATACCGGCACATAAATTCGAAAGCGTTTTTGGGCCCGGCTTGATACCAGTACAAGTGAACATTTTGCTTCACAAAAAGTTAATTTATTTTGACTCTATAAGTCCTTTTTAAATTGTGTACCAAACTAACTTCTGATTGTTTTAATTCTAAAAGTCGAAAAACAACTTTTTAATTAAGTATTATCCAAACAGACTATATATAGGTTGTTTCTCTAGGATTAGGACTGCACGAGAAGCGTGTTCACTTGGAACAATTTGTTTCTCTGGTGCTCGTGCTTTCCTTGCCTTAATTTGCTTGAGTTGCTAGTTCTACTCGAGACGGTGGTTGCTTGATGGACAATACGTCTCGGGGGTATGATTGGTGTTTGGTTCTTGTTTGCTGGTAGGCTCTCCGCCCTGCATGGTGAACGACAAGCCCGATTACTTCTTATCGAGATAGCTACAACCTCGAGCTCGTGTAACCAAGATCCGGTCACGGAATTGGTTAAAGCCCCCACCCGATGCCAAAAAAAGTTGATTTAAGGTGTGGAAAGCGCCAAGGATTAGCTCCACTTGTGTAGATTCTTTCTGCACACCCTTCCTCAGCCAGGATAAAAGGAGAAGGTAGTGACAGGCTTAGAGAACTGACGTAAAATCATCCATATCATCATGCGATGAAACCCAAAAGATATAACAGGGGCATTACCCTCTTTGCAACACGTCATTGCTGAAAAAAGCCAGGCGAGCAATCCTTTTGGTTTATTCTTGGCTTTCATTTGTAGTCTATCCCATCTTGTTTGGTGTGAATAGCTTAGTTCTCGGTTCTCGATTCGGCTCTGGGATTAGACCATGTTCAAGGGTTAAGAGATGTCTTAGAGCTTAGCACATTACTAAGTTACCTTTTATTATTTTAAATTTACCTTAATATACCTTTTCCACCGTGCAAACATGACATGCCTGCATCAAACAACTACACACATCAAAAAGTTATTTCAGAGTGGTTACTCAAACACATGATACAAAGTTCATCAATGATTCATTTCACTATACTCTTTTTGATTATATATGCTTATAAATAGTACACTAGACTAATTGTTGTTGTTGACTCACTCAGTGCGACACTATACAACTGATGAAATGAGAAGATAAATACAATTAAGGGTTTATTTATGTCCAATTTTTACCATGGTAAGATGGTGGAGTGAACTAAATAAGTATAGGAAAAATCTTCAGTTGATATTCATCAAGAATGGGTTTATCGTTATCCCCAGGTGGAAATAGAAGTTTTGATTTCTCCAAGATCCAAAAGATGGCTCGCAGAGGAAAAATATCCAACCCAACGAATTCGATTTCATTACTAACCCTTGTAAATATAAGATTACCTAGGCAGCTTAGGCTACACATCTTAGTCTCGTTCAACAAAGAAAAGTGAACCAACATTTAAGTAATAAACTTAATTGAAATTATGTGTACGTAAACTCCAAACTCCAGCTTCAACATTTATATATGTATGTTTATGTAAGTAATTAAGAGAAACATGAGCATTTGGCATTCATCTTCACTTCAGGAGTCCTGAATATTCATACTAACATTTGTTTCTTATGCTATTGTCATGAGAACTTCTATGTTCGGTGGGTTGCTCTGAACGTCATACTAGTTATTCCTTTATTCAAAATAACTGACGAACATGTAACAACCATAAAGTGAATTACACATTTCCATCTATCTAACAATATGATAATTAAAACCAAATACTTGATTCTCCTTCATTTTGACCCCACAAAAAGCTGATGTGGTTCCATATGGTGAGAGTATTAGAAAATAATGCTCTCTCATTTATTTTGGTCCCACATTCATCTATTAACATAAAATTATGGTAACACCATACTTACACCTTTAATAATCGATGATACAAACCCAACAAAGCAACATACTTCTACAACTACACCCATGTTTCATAACTACCCCCACTTCTTTTCTCCATCCGAAATAGCTTGAAATCCTTAACTCTCCCCACTTTAATAACCATACACAAAACAATAACTAAAGACCAAGATGAAGCCAAACCGTAGAAATCCTTTGTGCAAAACCTTACATACTCGGTATGTTATTTATCTCTGTTAGAGCACTGCTCGATCGAACTCGCAAGCGTTGCTATCTCAAGCTTGTTGTAAAATTTAGTTGCCAAAACTATAAGTCTTGATTTCCAGTCTACTTATAGCTAAGTTTCAGATTAGGACTGAAAGTGTAGTTCAGAATTAGACTTCACGGCGTTCATCAATTGAAGACGAAGAACTAATAAGGGGAGATTGTGGAACTTCATCAACAAAAGGTATGTGGAGACTTGAACTCATCTATCACTCAAAAGTATATATAATCTATCTCCTATTTGAGACAAAAGTCGTATAGCTATATAGACTTCGATTATACACATTCGATATTTCAAGCTGAGTTTAACTCGCTTACATATTTCTCGAAATATGTGTTGGTAAGCTTTCTCTTTAACCAAGTTCATCTTATATTCTTGACGAAAGTCAAAAGATGATCATGTAAAAATCTCCTGGTAACATCTTACATGATTTGTCTGAGACAATCATTTGATGTAGACTAGAACTTTTTCGTATTGATCATTCGATCAGTTGAAAATTGCTTTGAAGCTAATAGTTTGTGTGAGACAGCTATTATCGTCTTCTAAGAATGTTTCAATGATTGAAATGGGAGTTTAGAACAAATAACCATGATTGGATATAACATAGTATGCGTACTTGTATGCTACCTTTTGCAAGTTATTCAAAATCCGGGAACCATAGTATGCATACCCGTATGCGTACTGGTTGGTTTAATGAAAGTCCGGGAACTTAGTATGCATACCGGTATGCGTACTGGCGTGAGTTTCAAGTTCCGGGATTTAACTGAGTTATGAAGGTATGCGTACCCGTTCGCATACTAGCGAACCCAAACTTAGTCCTGCCACTTAGGTATGCGTACCCGTTTGCATACTTGAGTAGGTTATGTTCTAAAATCGGTTTGTTCATGAACTAATACATTTATATATTAAGGAATGCAATCTTTTGAAAACCGTGGCTATAATGTTCATGAATCGATTCGAGTGAATCAAAATCGATTTTTCTTCAATTGTGTCTTGTATACTTCTATGAGATTATAAACAATTCAAGGACTCTAGAAATAGTTTCATTTGAGTCATTTGAACTAGTTATGATTAAGATGAATAAGGTTGATATGAAAGTGTTTATATGGCTAACTTCGGTTAACTATTATTGAGCCAACAAGGTGTACACATTTAGTTACGGTTACTCATATCTAAATAAAGTCACTTTTCATTTGTGTGTAACAAGCTAAGTTCGATCTAACGGTTGAAAGAAATTAGCTTGAGTCTACTCAGGTTTTCATCTAACGGTGAATATTGAATGCTTTGTTACCAAGGTAACATTGATTGCAAACCCTGATTTGAAGACTATATAAGGGAGAACTCTAGCAACTAGGAAACCTAATCCCTATACCTCCTGTGTGATACTAGTTGCGACTAGAGTCGATTCTCATTTAACCTTAGGTTTTCCCAAAACCCTATAGGTTAACGACTTAAAGACTTCATTGGGATATATTGTGAAGCCAGACCCAACTATTTATCTTTACTTGTGTGTTCTGATCTTGTTGTATTCTATCGTGATTGAGTACTATCTCCTCTAAGATTTGCTCGATATTGAATCTCTGATAGGCAAGATAAAAAGTAGTCACAAACATCTTCGTCTCATCGTTTGTGATTCCATAATATCTTGTTTTGCTACCATACGATTAATATTATTGTGAGGTGATTGATATTACTAGGCTTTTCTTCGGGAATATAAGTCCGGTGTATCAATTGGTTCCTGTTCACCTTGATTTATCAAAAGATGGAACAAAACTTCTAGGTATTTCTGTGGGAGACAGATTTTTCTATTCAATAGACTTTTCTGTGTGAGACAGATTGGTTTATCAAGTCTTCGACTTTGGGTCGTAACAACTTTTAGTTGTGGGTGAGATCAGCTAAGGGAATCAAGTGCGCAGAGTCCTGCTGGGATTCAGAGGTGTAAGGAACGCGACTGTACCTTGATCAGTGTGAGATTAGTTAGGGCTCAACTACATTCCAGTCCGAAGTTTACTTGGAGTAGGCTAGTGTCTGTAGCGCCTTAATACAGTATGGTGTTCAAGTCTGGACTAGGTCCTGAGGTTTTTCTTCATTTGCGGTTTCCTCGTTAACAAAATTTCTGGTGTCTGTGTTATTTCTTTTCCGCATTATATTTGTTTATATAATTGAAATATCACAGGTTGTGCGTAGTTCAATCAATTGAATAATCCAACCTTTGGTTGGTGATATAAATTGATTGACACTTGAACATTGGTCTTTGGTACTGTTCAAGTTGTTTGACATAATAATCAGGCTCGCGGATTTCTATCTGTTTGATTTGCTGATTACATTGTGAAACAGAGATACAACTCTTGGATATATTTTCATTGATTGAGTCTGACTGTCTAGTTGATTCTCTTGGAATTATATTGGAGTTTGTCCATACAGATTACCTAAACGAAATATTGGGTGAGGTTGTTAGACCCCCCGCTTTTTCAATTGGTATCAAAGCAGGCAAACACGATAAACCTAATAAGTTTTTGTTTGATTGTTCCTAAAGACTGTTCCTATGGGAAATTACTTTGGGAAACTTGTTCTGGGCATCTGTGACGCATACCAGAAATTTTCAAAGATTGTTCAGAGTTTATTCTCTTCAAGACTGCTGGTCTCACAGGATAATCTCACATTATCTAAGACGCCAAAAATCCTAGATGATGAAACACAATCTAAAGGGAGAGTTAAAGATTCCTTTAAAAGAGTTCGTTGCAGGAAACGTGTGAATAAAAGCTCAAGGATATGGAACCTCTTTAGACTTCTTATTAATCTTTTTGAGGAATTCAATCGAGATGGATCAATTGACAAAGATCTATTTATGGCTTTTGAAAACGTTTTTAAATCTCTGGAACGACTTATCTTGATTAAGGAAAAGGGATGTGCTGGTAAAAATGATGATTCTGTCATTTGTGACATACATTCATGTTTTGGCAACAACTCTGTCAAAATTGATAAAAAGATTTTTACAGGGTGTGTTGCAAGTTCCAGCCATTGGAATAATTCTTCCTTTAATCATAAGAAAAAGGAGTCAAAAATTTCAAATGACCCTAAGTATCATCATTACAATGATTATACTTCTGGTACATTTCACAAATATCGACCGGAGAAGATGCATGAGGAGTCCTCTGCTCATCTTGCCTCTTGGTAACAAGATTGGCATCACCCCATTTGTATATAACTTGAAGTGGGGCAAGTAACGGTCTGATATGTTTTGTGTCTTTGTACTATGGGTTAGTTTTATTTTTGAAATTTATTTCTTTCCTTGAAGAAAAACTCGTTCGACAGAATTTTTCTGTCCACCCGAGGATAAATAAAGTGATGTAGTACTACTATTATTCTTTACTGCACTATGTTGATTCTTTTCACCGTGTGCGAACCTTGATGGTTGAACAATTCAAAAATCCCACCTTCCCTCTGTGGGTCGCGGTTCATAAATTGGTCCAAGCCCATCAACGAGAATATAAGAGTTGTGGTACGCGTACCCTTCTTCTTCCCTCTCTTGTCTGCGTACGTGAACCTTTCTAGGATTCACGTGTCATCTCCATTAAAACATATTTGGAGATCCAAGGAAGGCAAAGGGTTTTATTAATCTTCAAAAAGCATATCAAGTAAGTTTTTTCCTTCTTCTTGTTCTCTCATTTTTAGATCTCATGGGGAATTTCAAGGTTTCAAAAAACTTGGATTCATCTTCTTCTAGCATGATTATACCTAAAAATCAAGATTCTATTAGAATTAGATTTATCAATGATTCTAGTAGTAAGATCTTTGAGAGAATTTCTTTTAGTGGTTTCATTCTAGAAAAGAAATTGGATTTGGTTAGTGGTCATAAAGAAGATTTTGTTTGCTTTGAAAAAATTAATCTTGGAAACATCTTTAATGGTCTTGGTGAAGGCTTTGACACTCTTACAAGAATCTTCTATGCTAACATCCATGATGTTGATCTTGATGACATGGAATTCAAAACCATGATAAATAGAGAAAGGATTCTTTTTAATAGAGAGTTGATATCAAGGATTACCAAAATTCCTTTGGGTAATTTTCGCTCTCCTAAACCAAGGGAAGAAAGACCATCTTATGAAACCACTTCTAATGGTCTTTGTGGCAAGAGTGTTGATTGGATTGAAGGAAAATTTCCTATTAATTATCTTAGTCTTGCTTTGATGTCTTTCGGAAAACTTGGTATATCTGAGAACTCTCGGTGGAGTCGTGAGTTTGCGGAGTTACTCTATTTCCTTGAATTGGGTTCTCGAAGTCTTGATATTTGTGGATTCATCATTCTTCAAATGATCTCAATGACGTCATCCAACAAGAAGTTAGGCTTTCCTTGTTTAATTGAGCAAATTTGTCAAGCATACTCTATTGCTCCTATTGGCAACTCTATTGGAACTCCCAAACTTGTTCGTCCTTGTACTTTCAAACGTATGAAGGAGAATGCTTGCAAAACACAAAGATGTGATACCCTTGACGGTTCTTGTGATCCTACCACCTTGGGTCTTCTTCATCAAATTCTCAAGGGTGTGTGTAAGATCAATTCCAAGGTAAAATGTGTGCAATAACAATTACGTGTGATTGCTACTAATAAGTTTCCTGAAATCAAGGAAGATATGGATATTGTTCAAGCCTCTTGGATGGTTTCCGATGATGAAGATGAGTAAATTCGTTATCCCTTGTTATTTGTTTTGTCTAGGAAACTTCTTATGAGAATTTATTCTTGTGTTTTAAGAAGGATAACTAGGGTTTGGAATAGCAATTAATGTGAGTACACATAGCTATTGCCAACGATTTTCATCTTGTAATATTTTTATATTTATTTATTTAAATTTTAAAGTTTATTTGGAAGATGATTTTGGAGAATTAATCTTTATTGGTTTTATATATTGCAAAAATTGTTATGGGATATGTATGTTTGCGTCCGTGAACTATGATTATCCCATATATGTCAAAAGTTAAGCCTATTATGTTATTATGCAAATATTGATGGAAGATAGGATGAACTTTTGATTGCAAAGATTAAGTGTATTATATGTCTTTATGCAAATATGGATGAAAAATAGAATGAATCTTTGAATATTCCGCAGTATTGATCTTTCCCTGATCCACTTCTATGTGAAAGTACTGTGCGGCTCCGTAAGTTCTCTTATGTTGAGCATTTCCAATTAAATTAATCATGGGTTCTCTTGTGGTTAATTTAATTGAGTTTTCTGGATACAAATTCATGTTTCATGTAATTTGTTAATGTCCAAAGAAATCCTTCTTTTCTTGTAAAAGTAAGGTCGCTCTTGTTGTTCTTTCGAGAATGACATTTTATGGGGGAGAGTTCTTAATTGAAATTATGCTTAATTTTCAAATCTTTGTGGGGTGTGCGGTTGTGGAATATTGTAGGAGTTATCTTGTATCTTTATAAACTCCTTGATGAATGCACTAAGTTTCGACTATGTGAAATCATCGAAACAAAGTTGATATGTTCTGTTTTAGTCATGAAGTATCTCTATGAGAATTTCATTATGATCCCACTAGTTTTCGTACCTTTGCCAATTTATATTGACAAAAAGGAGGAGAATTAATGTGTAGTTCACACTACAAATACATATGTTTTACGGATCATTATATAAATGGGAGTGGTTTTCATGTGATATGAAATATTGACTAATGGGGAATGATACATATCACCATAAGTTGTGATACAATTGGACTTTGATGCTGTGTAATAATACTATGACACTGTATAACAATGATTGAGAGCTACTATTTTCTCATTGTTATAGCTACGGATCTTCAACAATTATGATGCTGAGTTGAACACGTTCAGAATCACGGGAGTACTTGGAAGTGATAAAGATTTCGAGGAATGTTGAAGAACCATGGAAATCAAGCATTTGGATGAGAAGCTATAAAGTTTATTTATTTTGTAATCCATATGTATTGATAGTCTTGTCACTAAAATTGACAAAGGGGGAGATTGTTAGAGCACTGCTAAGTTTAAACTCGCAAGCGTTGCTATCTCAAGCTTGTTGTCAAGTTTAGTTGCTAATACTATAAGTCTTGATTTCTAGTCTACTTATAGCTAAGTCTCGGATTAGGATAGAAAGTGTAGTTGAGCATTAGACTTCACGAAGTTCATTAAGGGAGCTTGTGGAACTTCATCAACAAAAGGCATGTGGATACTTGAACGCATCTATCACTCAAAATTCTATCTACTCTATCTACTATTTGAGACAAAAGTCGTATATCTATATGGACTTCGATTATACACATTTGATATTTCAAGCTGAGTTTAACTCGCTTACATATTTCTCGAAATATGTGTTGGTAAGCTTTCGCTTTAACCAAGTTCATCTTATATTCTTGACGAAAGTCAAAAGATGATCATGTGAAAATCTCCTGGTAACATCTTACATGATTTGTATAAGACAGTCATTTGATGTAGACTCGGAATGTTTCGTATTGATCATTCGATCACTTGAAAATTGCTTTGAAGCTAATAGTTTGTGTGAGACGGCTATTCCCGTCATCCAAGAATGTTTCAATGGTTGAAATGAGAGTTTAGAACAAATAACCATGATTGGATATAACACAGTATGCGTAATTGTATGCTAACTATTGCAAGTTATTCCAAGTCCTGGAACCATAGTATGCATACCCATACGCATACTGGTTGGTTTAATGAAAGTCCGGGAACTTAGTATGCATACTGGTATGCGTATTGGCGTGAGTTTCAAGTTCTGGGATTTAACTGAGTTTGGAAGGTATGCGTACGAACCCAAACTTAGTCCGGCCACTTAGGTATGCGTACCCGTTTGCATACTTTAGTAGGTTATGTTCTAAAATCAGTTTGTTCATGAACTAATACATTTATATATTAAGGAATGCAATCTTTTGCAAACCTTGGCTATAATGTTCATGAATCGATTCGAGTGAATCAAAATCGATTTTGCTTCAATTATGTCTTGTATACTTCTATGAGAATATAAACAATTGAACAACTCTAGAACTAGTTTCATTTGAGTCATTCGAACTAGTTATGGTTGAGATGAATAAGGTTGATATGAAGTGTTCATATGGCTAACTTCGGTTAACTATTGTTGAGCCAACAAGGTGTACATGTTTAGGCACGGTTACTCATATCTAATTGAAGTCACTTTTCATTTGTGTGTAACAAGCGAAGTTCGATCTAACGGTTGAAAGATATTAGCTTGAGTCTAATCAGGTTTTCATCTAACGGTGAATATTAAATGCTTTGTTACCAAGGTAACATTGATTGCAAATCCTGATTTGAAGTCTATATAATGTAGAACTCTAGCAACTGGGAAACCTAATCCCCATACCTCCTGTGTGATACTAGTTGCGACTAGAGTCGATTCTCTTTTAACCTTAGGTTTTCCAAAACCCTGTAGGTTAACGACTTAAAGACTTCAATTGGATTGTGAAGCCAGACCCAACTATTTCTTTGCAGTTGTGTGTTCTGATCTTGCTGTTTTCTATCGTGATTGAGTGCTATCTTCTCTAAGATTTGCTCAATATTTAATCTCCGATAGGCAAGATAAAAATTAGTCACAAACATCTTCGTCTCATCGTTTGTGATTCCACAATATCTTTTTTCGCTACCATACAATTAAGATTATTGTGAGGTGATTGATATTACTAGGCTGTTCTTCGGGAATATAAGTCTGGTGCATCAATTGGTTCCCGGTCACCTTGATTTATCAAAATACGGAACAAAACTTCTAGGTATTTCTGTGGGAGACAGATTTTTCTATTCAATAGACTTTTCTATATGAGACAAATTGGTTTATCAAGTCTTCGACTTTGGGTCGTAGCAACTCTTAGTTGTGGGTGAGATCATCTAAGGGAATCAAGTGCGCAGAGTCCTGCTGGGATTCAGTGGCGTAACTGTACCGTGATCAGTGTGAGATTGGTTAGGGCTCAACTACATTCCAGTACGAAGTTTACTTGGAGTAGGCTAGTGTCTGTAGCGGATTAATACAGTGTGGTGTTCAAATCTGGACTAGGTCCCGGGGGTTTTCTGCATTTGCGGTTTCCTCCTTAACAAAATTTCTGGTGTCTGTGTTATTTCTTTTCCGCATTATATTTGTTTATATAATTGAAATATCACATGTTACGTAGTTCAATGAATTAGATAATCCAACCTTTGGTTGTTGATATAATTTGATTGACACTTGAACATTGGTCTTTGGTACCGTTCAAGTTGTTTCACATAATAATCAGGCTTGCGGATTTCTATCTGTTTGATTTGCTGATTACATTGTGAAATTGAGATACAACTCTTGGATATATTTCCATTGATTTAGTCTGACTGTCTAGTTTATTCTCTTGGAATTATATTGGAGTTTGTTCATACAAATTGCCTAAACGAAATATTGTGTGAGGTTGTTAGACCCCTTCTTTTTCAATCTCATTCTCTTATGATTTTTATTTGTTGTGTAAACCCTAATTTTATCATTTTTCACTGTTGGATTGTTTATGGTATAAATTTTTGGTCAAATATTGATTGTGAAACTGGCAGGAAGGACAATAAGTGGTGGTAGAGAATAATAATAAAGATGTTGCTGCAATTCTCAAGTTGAAAGAGGAACTCGCATTCATCTTAATTTGTGTTTGGTTTTTCTATCCGTTAGGTTCTTCAAAAGCCAATCTCTAATGCAGTTGCAATTTTTCGTGGCATCACAGGGAATAAAAACATTATACTTTGAATAGAATAAAAAGAAGCAGCTTAAGAAGAGGAGTGGAGATGATAAAGGTGATCCAAGGTGAGGATTGTAGTGCTAGTATAGAAACATAAGGGATTCAAATTGATTGAATATGGAAGATAGTTGACTAGATGATGAAACACGAATTCAATGAGCTACTAATGATACATGTGAGCTACTAATTTGGGTGAAGGTTGTCAAATTTTTTCTTCAAATTTATTTTGTTCTCTAAAATGTTGGAATTTTGTGATTTATAGTGAAATTGATGGATTGATGATTGAGTTGAATTTATTCTTACCAATTTTTTGATTGAATTTCAGATGATTTTGAAAGAAATCAATTTCCAGTTAGAGAGTTACTGATAGACGCATTTATGTGTCTATTTTCATCTCTATTGTATATATTATTAGTACCCATTTTTATACTTATTATGGTGTTTTATGTCTTTGTAGGTATTTTTAGAGAAATAAGCTCTTGCGACGAAATTGGCTCGTAAAGTGGTGCTTTACACCCCAGGATAGAGTACTAAAGGCACCCCAGAAATGCACCGGAAGCACCCCAGAAATACACCGGAGGAACCCCGAAAAAATATTGAAAACACCCCAGAAAAAGTGTTAAAGGCACCCACCAAAATTACTAAAGGCACCCTAAAAATGGATAAGGGCACCCCAAGGCAGCCGAGCTGTTAAAGGCACCCGCGTTTTGGATTCAGGTCACTTCACCTTCATCGTTTGAAAAGGAAAAATTTTGGCGGGAATTCTGGATTTAAATTTCCAGTTCCTGCGTTTTTGATTTTTGGTATTTTGAGGAAGATTCAGTCAGATTTTCATCTTGTTTCGGATATGTACCAGCCTGTTAGATCACAACAGAAGTGGTAAGTGCATTCATTTCAATTAAATCACAGAATCTCATCAAACAGAGGGTGTATTATTCTCGGAATATATTTTTGAAATATTTTGGAAGACACTCATTGATTGGAAGATATATTATCCTGGAATGTTATTCTGCATTGACTGAGGGATATTTGAAGCGTAAAGAGATAAACAGAACATTTCATGTCACGCAGAGAAAGAAAATAAGAAATTATTCCAGAGAATAATATTTCTTTACTGTGAAGATTGTTAGGAGTAATTGGCGAGATTTGGAGGAGCTTCTGGGTTATAAATAGCTTCTGGGATGTAGAGGAAAGGAGTAGAGAGAATTGGGAGCAGTTGGGAGCAGCACAGAATCGAAAAATCGAAGTTGCAGGAAAAACAATTTTTCTGCTGGTGAAGAAGGTACGAAGAACATAAGACCCTTAAAGACCGTCGTTCTTCAACAGTGCAAGTGACGGTATTCCTTTATCGTTTTCTGTAACAATTGATTTTGTAACAAATATAAGTGTTACAGAACCCGATTTTATTCATTTTTCTCCCATTTCATCATTTGTGAACCATTTTTGAGCATTAATAAAGATGAATTTTGAGCATGTTTCCATGATAATGATGAGCTAATTCTCGCGTAATCAAGGCACGGAGGAAGCTATTTATGCATGAATAATTGGTAACCATTCTATTTTTCTCTAATTTGTATTTTATAATTCACTCAATCACTACTTTGTAGAATTTTAATTGTTTGCATAATTTTTCCTAATTAGTTGTGATTCAATTAGATAGGTTATGCTTTGATTAGATAATCTATGCTTAAGGGATACAATTAATGTTTGAGAATATGCTTGATAATTTGTGAATTAAGAAAAAGAAATTTTAAAAATAATTAGAGTTTTGGAATTTTTATCATCATTTATTCATGTGTAATAGTGGAATCTAGTGTCCTTGTTATTTTCACTCTAAAAAAACAAATTTGGATTAAAATTTTCTCTACTTTTAGTTTAAATAAATCTAAATTCAATTGCTTTCACAAGTCTTACAAACTCATTCTTACCACTATCTAAAATTTCATCAGTTACCTTGATGGTGTTCAACAAATGTGTAGAATTCTTATCATCGAATTCGTTTTTCATTATCATGAAATAAATGTGCACAATCTTACTTTGCTGAAAATAAAGGCACTAGAAGCTGGATTGAGATTAAAATTGAATGTTCTTAAATTGAGTAGAGAGGTGTCGATGCATCTCTTACTCCAAACGCAGTTATCACAACAACCAATTAGCTTTTTGATCCCATCTTATGTGCCGGTTGACGTTAGTGTTCTGTGTTGCTTTATTTGGCGAGACAAAATCAGGTTCAATCTAAAATGTGGAAATGTCATTCATCATGTGCATAATACTCCTCCCTATCTAGCTCATCTGGTAGGGCATGTTGCCTGGGCTACTACTCCGTCAGTCAGATGGAAAAATAATGAGGACCAATTTCAATCTTTTTTTATATGATAAATTACAGACTCTCGGCTTCTAATTACAGACTCTCGGCTTCTAATGTTGATTTAGTTGTTATTTAAACTATCAATTCATAATTTTATAGGTCATTAAAGTATGTCTGCGTCAGTTCGCATTTGCCTTTATAAAGATCTCATTTGCATCAATTCATATAGTTTGGTGGGACTGACAAAATGAATTGCTTCTGGTATATGAGTTCATGCCAAACTGGGGCCTCAATAACCATCTTTTGAGAAGGGAGGTTGTTCAGTTGCCTGCAGTGGATTGTGCACATTTATACATCGTATAAGCCCGTGCTAAGAAGTACCAACTGCAAAATTAAATAACGAACGGCGAGGTCAGGTGCAAATTTTTTTTTGCAGCACCACCGAAGTTCAAAATTGAATAAAGAATGAGATCCACCGCAGAAAAAAACAGCACCGGCGATGTACAAAATTGAATAACAAACGATGAAGTCCGGTGAAACAAAATAAAATAAGATAGCTACCCAGTGCGGAGAACAGGTCACTTCCTAGTTATTTATTTATTTGAAGCATAATTACCCGCTTTATGTTAGCTACGGCCCCATGGGAGTAGCCTTAAAACGGAAAAAAAATATTTTATTTTATAAGGGATAGGGAGTGTGCAAAAATATAGGATTTTGTTATCTTGTGCATCCACGCATAAGAAAAGAGTAAACTTATACATAAACATGAAACACTCTCCAAACACAAGGTCCAAGGAGATAAAAATGAAAACTTAAAGCCAGTAATCTAAAAACGGATTACGACCAGCATATCCCAATAAAACACCAACTCCTCCCACAGAGTGAAAGTCCTCATTTAGGATGGAGGTATATATTAGAAATTGAGCCCATGATTGAAGTGCGTGATCCCAAGCTCAGATCAGCTATTTGATTTCGAAAATACTGTATACCAACCTGTCGAATTTTACTCTTTTCTCGAAATATCTTGTTGTTGCTAGTATAATAACCAACCTCTTGATTAATCAAGCTCAGGATTCGCGAAAATATTCACGCACTGAAAAAACCTTGAACATTTTTTGATATCCATGTAGCATATGAGCCTGAAAATCAACCAAAAA
This sequence comes from Papaver atlanticum, assembly GCA_023531105.1. NCBI lineage: Eukaryota > Viridiplantae > Streptophyta > Magnoliopsida > Ranunculales > Papaveraceae > Papaver > Papaver atlanticum. Next base: position 1,431,008 of record JAJJMB010004060.1, on the reverse strand, counting down.
TATGTAGTGCACTTTTTAAGGTAATAAAAACATGCAACAATTTTTTTGAATAATTCGGACCCTTACAAATCTTCGAACCCTGTTTTAGGGCATACCAAAAAAATTTAAGGCATACAAAATAGTTTTCCCATCCTAGGTGACCTTATAAGGGGTGTCTATTAGGTAGTTAAATTACCTATATACCCTTGAACCTAAAATCAAAAATCAAAAAATGTTTCTATCCTAAACATCTCTTCTTCTTCCTCCAGACGAACCACCTCTCTTCTCTCTCAGAATTTTTTTTCCATCGCTGTAACTAATTGTCGATTCGTGAAAATTTGATCGTCGATTAAATTGAACTATATAATGGATCGTATAAAGAAAAAAGCAGACATAAAGGCGCTCTAAATCCTCTTCTAATCTATAAATTGTAGAAGAAGAATCAATTGAAAATGAAGGTGTAAAACTGTAATTGAATCGGAAATTCAACCATTTGAAGTTCCAACTCCTGAAATGAGGATAAGAAGGTATTTCCTACAAACCCAATATCTTATATGTTGTTTTTAATCGATTGGATGGGTAAAATTACTAAAAATTTAGGGTTATAGTAGCGGGTTCGGCTGATATTTGAATTGAGTTTTGAGCCGAACTGTTCTTGAAATTTCACCTTGAAAGTGTCCATGAACAGTTCGGCTAAACAGTAAATATCAGTTTTAGCTGAACCCCAAAATGTGTATTAAATTAACTTTTTAAAAAAAAAAAATCCAATAGGTGTTCGGCTAATACTATATTAAATATACAAGCCGAACCTAAAAGATATATGGTTCGGTTGATTCGATATTAAATAATTGGGCCGAACCACAACTTCATTTTTAACTATAACTCCCATGAGTAGGTTCGGCCTATTATGAAAATTTGGAATAAGCCGAACATTTAACTAGCAAATAGGCGGGGAGTTGTGAAGAAAAGTTCGGCCGATAACTTTAGCCATTTCAGTAAGCCGAACTGTTCATCATATGTAATAAACCAGGTAGGTTCGGCCTGGTTTGCCGAACTAGGGTAAAAAGAACATATTTTTTGATGATTTCAACCTACAAAAATGAAATTAAACATAAGATAGAAATATACATGTGTATTTGTAGCATGGGGTTCCTCATCGACGTGTTCGTCATCGAGATTTGGCTCACTTCCTAGGGCTTTGGATGTCTCTTATATAAAGCTCTCAAAGTTAGGCTTTATAATCCTTCCGGGATCGTATTTTCTTGAGATAAAAGTCAATTTGGTGTCCAAATATGTCCCAGAACAGTGTCAGGTTCGGCTAATAACTTGCCAACCTTTCCCAGCCAAACCTGAGAAGTGAAATTTACCCTAGGTGGTTGTTAGGTTCGGCTGACTCGATTAGATCACTTTCAAGCCGAACATCTCTTTGTAAACACTTCGAAAATATTGATTTGCATGCTCTAGGTTTGGCTAGCTCATGCTGAAGAGTTATCAGCCGAACCTTCTCTCTGCAGACTCAAGTCTTTCGATCTTGTTTTGGCCATAACTTTTTCGTCCGATGTCGGAATGACCTCATTCTTTTTGCGTTGTGTTTGTCTTTTCATTTTCTTGAAGTTGAATGAGTTGAATTTGAACTTTGGTAAACTCCATTAGTAGAGTTCACTTTCTTAACACTTTTAGAAATTTCCACTTCTTTTGTTTGATTCATCCTATGAAAATGATGCACAATAGACAACATATGTAATAAAAAGCTTAATCCCTAAATGTGTATGAATTTAAGTGTTTTATGGAAAATCAGTAACATGTTCGGCTGATATAATTTTTTGAATATGAGCCGAACTTGGAAAAATATATGGTTCGGCTGATACGATATTTAGAGTGAAAACTGAACCTAACTCTCAAGAGAAGGTTCGGCTTGTAATGAAAATTTCTTATTAGCCGAACATTTAACTAGTAAGTAGGTCGGAAGTTACAAACTACAAGTTCGGCATATAACTATTGTATTTCGAGTAAGCCGAACTGTTCATGTTATGTAGTATACAAGTTAGGTTCGGCTGATAATTTCAAGCCGAACCTATCTCTGGTTCGCCGAACTTGGGTGAAAAAAATCAATTTTTTGATGATTTCAACCTATACAAATGAATTTAAACATAATCTGGAAGTATACTTGTGTGTTGTTAGCATTGGGTTTCTCACCGTTGTATTCATCTTCTGAATTTGGCTCATAAAAATACAAGTTTTTCCTCATTTCCCCTTCTTCTTCTTTTCTCCAAAAAAACCTAACTTTTTTTTTCTTCCCCAAAAATTATCATCAACACAAACTTTTATAACTTAATTATCTTAATCACTAATCATTTACATTAAACACTAATCAAAATTATCCATTATTATTAACACTAATATAGAAAAGGTAAATTTGCCATTACCAAAAATATTTGGTTAAGGGGGCTATTGGATTTACTATTTCCAACCCGTTTTTATATCTATTCAGTATGCCACTATGCCCTGAAATTTTCTTGTATGCCCTAAAACACGGTTCAAATCCTCTCCCCAAAAATGGATTGACACGGGATTTTATGGGTGATGTGGGCTTATGAGAATTGGGACGAATCACGTGGACCTACAGTCATTTTATCAAAATATCAAAAGAAAAGGTCTTCACTACGAATTTTCTTGCCCGGACACCATTCTTTACCCTGGACCATACACCACCACTCTTACATACCTAATGAAAATCCGATAAGTGATTTTGTCCATTAATTATCTTTGACTTGTGTTACTGGCGTTTTTTTTTTTTTGATTGACTTTTCAACTTAGGATGTGTTTGATGGGAGTTAATTCCATGGAAATAACGTTTTTTCAGACGTTTGATCAAAAATCTATTTCCACAGAATTGCAGAAAAAATGTGGTCTAAAATATGTTATAAACTTAATTTTATGAAATTCCGTGGAAACACTTTACTTGCCTCCACGGGAAACTGATTCTATAGATAGAATACACTATCCACGGAACTATTTTCCTTCTCTGTTATCAATCACAAACTTATTTTAATATTTAAGATAAAAAAAAAAATTTTACTACCATTTTGGGATATTTTGGCTAACAAAAACAAATACTAACTTGAACTTGAAAATTTTAAATGTCGACAACAATGGCGATGCTCCAATTCTCTACATAACACAATGAAATAAAACTGGACGAAATAAATTTCGATTCATCTGTAAAATCTAAAGAAGATCAATATTGAACTTATAGAATGACTTTCGTAAAAAGCTAGAAGTGCCCACAAAATTTATTTCTTGTATCTCCTTTTTCTCGTAACTGTTACGGGGTATTACTTTTATTTTTGGGGAAAACGTGTGCACGTCCCTATCAGGATAACTAATCACTCTTGAACAGAAAGTCTGCCAAGCTTTAACACAAGCCAACTAAGAAAATGATCGATCGAGCCACATTACCACCAAAAAAACAAGTAGTCATTAGTTGATGCACAAACAGCGATTGCTGACGATGATAGTGGTTGCCTGGTTGGTATCTAAAAGGAGAGCGATGACAACAATGGCGTGTTTAGATGGCAGGAAGGGAATTATATTCCCAGGAATCCTATTCTCTAATGAGGGGGAATCCTAAACCCATCATCCCCTATGGGTTTTATATTCCCTTACATTTTGGGAATCATATTCCTAACTTCCCTCTATTCCTGTTTACCAAACATGGGAATGGAATTATATTACCAGGAAACTGATTCCATTCCCTCCAACCAAACGCGCTACAATTGTTTTCCCGGTTTGCTTTCATTAGATAGGAAGTGGCAATTCCATCGTGTCGTGGATTTCTGAAATGCGCTATTGTTTGTATGATCAAGCTCTAGTGATCAACACAAAAAGAAACTATCTATTTTCCATGGCCCATCATTTAACTATATATGATGATATCATGGCTCATCATATTGGATAGTAGAACACCGCTACCACGGTGGGGACGGCCGACCGAAGAAAAAAGGAAACACTGCTGTAATCGGACTGTAAAAGAAAATTTGCGCGTAAAGTGAAATTATCACTTTTCCTAAAATGAGGGAGTACATTGTTTTATTAGTTGGAATGGAAAATTAATTGATGCATAAACCAAAATATGGCTACATAATGTGTTATGCATCTTTTGTGGTGGTTTGCATAATGACTATGAAATCAATTTTTGAAAATTGTGCCTAAAATGATAAAATTTGTAAAATTCCAAGGAACGGATCTTTAGATATGTTATATTATAGTTTGCTTGCCAATTATACCCCTGAAAAAATATGATACATAAGTATAATACAATTTGACTCTTATACCTATTTACCCTTCCTCTTTGGTTTATTTACGAAAATGTCTAATACCTATTTTCCCTTCCTCTTTGGTTTATTTACGAAAAATATCTAATATCTATTTGCCCTTCCTCTTCGGTTTATATACGAAAATGTCTAAAGGAAAAAAATTTAATCTTTTTGTGTCAATTGATCACTTACGTTTTACAAAAAGGTGACCATATAGAAGGTCCTCCCTCCCTCGCTTCGCTCGGTCGGCCTTATTATTGTATCAGTCGTCACTGATGATATTGATACGACATGGTGGTAGTGATATTGACCAAAATTGACTGATACTAAATGAAAACAAGATTTTTTTATCTAACTAATGTATTATTGTCTCCATCATATAGATTTGTGATATATCAGATGTTTAAACACACTTTTTAAATTTGAATAATTAGTAGACGGTTGACTTTATTATTCGCGCTGATATCCATTCCAATTGTAGAGGATATGTGTAGAAACTGAATGAATCTTCAAAGTGATCATTTTCCTCTATCACGACTCATGCATTGACTATTGAAATTGCTTATAAAGAATCTATTAGTTTTAATTTTAAAAAAGGATCAACCATGCAATTATGGTAACAAATATTTTTTTCCTAAATGCGCGTAGAAATTTGACTCGCTGGAGTGGGGTATAACCTGATTAATTGGGTATACCTAATAAAACAAAATAGGGTCATTAGGAAATAAAACCCCAAACCCCTTAGCCATATAGTTTTGAAAATGGCTAAACTGTCCTTGTTTTACAAGCACTAATTAACCTGTGTTGTTCAATGAATTTGGTTAGATTAATTAGTTAAATTAAAAGTTATGAAATCTTTTTTGGTTAGACTGAAATTATGGATTTTGTTGGAACATTTTTGAGAAAAAAATTATGATTTGAGAATTTTGTTTGGAACGGAAATGAAACCACACTGGCCAAACACTTCTAAAACGGGATTACACAGTTGCTTAATGGTTTCACTTTCCAAATTACAAAAGAAAACCACACTTTCAAGAAATCACAGTATAAAAAGTCGGCATACTCGACTAAACTAGAAGATAACAACCTTGTATAGACGACATGTTGATAATAAACTATAATGTTGACCAAATGAGTTTCGTCATACAAAGAAAGGTGTTATAAATGCATAATTAATTGGCAAGAAATTAATTTCATAATCTGCTGACTAAAGTTATAGTCGTCAATATTATAATTTTATAATATGACGATCTTAGTCATTGTATTATATTTTTGTCACAGTCGTTATTCTGCCAAAACAAAAAAATGACGACCCTGGGTTTATCGACAAGATTTTCAGTGTTGAACTATGCCGACCTAGATTTATACCTTATAAAAAGTGAAACTCAATAGATGCTACTTTATTCATGCAATATTGGTTAGTATATTAATTGAAACGTAAAATCTAACTCACTTTCGTAGGCAACACGGATGCGCTTAGCATGCGCACCAAGTCTTTTAACCCCTAGACGAACCTAATGGACGAGTTATAGTCGCGTGAGGATTTACATAGAGATTTACCCATAAAATTTACTACTATAAGTCTTAATCTTCATTGGAAGAATCTTCGTCCGATCCGTCGAAACCCAACATAGAGTCTAGGTCAAACTCCGGAATTTCGTAATTCATGAAATGATAGCTTTCATCAAATGAGAATGATTCTCCCTTTTCCTCCAAGTAGTGCCTTTTCAAGACTTCCTCCTATAAAAACGCAAGACACAAACTTACTTTGTTAGTGTTGTTATAATGGAAGATCAAACAACTTGACTTATGTAATAGAAACTCTAAAAATACTTATAAATTATGGGATCGTCAAGCTTAAATTGCTAGGGTTGAAGATATGTTGTTGGATAGTTATAAAATCACATATGCCTTTTTGGATAACTTGGTACCTATCATGATTTTGTTGAAGAAATATTCTCTTTGGATTCGCATAATCTCGATGGTATTGATTATATATCTTCGCCCAAAAGGTTTCAGGTTCTTCCTTTACGGGAGAGACATCTACAACTCGACTTGCAGCATACCTTGTTTTGATTATGGCCAAATCTTTACTTGAATCAAATGATTCCATGCTTGAATGTAGAGATATGAAGTAAGTTAGAAAGAGTAGAAGATCAAATGAGCTTTGTAGAGTGTATGAAAATAGGTTCTTGTTTTTTTGTATAGAAAACTAATATATTTATAAGATAGTGCTCAAATCTAGCCGTCGGGATAAGAAATCAATGCAGTTGTACTTGCAAAATTTTGAAATTTGAACTCGTCGTTATGGTATTGTTTTCCTTACAATGCCGACTGATTATAGTCTTCATGAAAGTAATTTTGATACCTGATGACTAAAATCGTATTTTCACACAAGAAATGGTCATATTCAGCGGCTTTTAGTCTGCACGATAGTTCTTTAGTAAGATGACAATTATATCACAGTCGTCTAGGTCGTAATGTTGTTAAAATGATGACTAATATCATTTTTTTCACACAGGAAATTGTGATGCCATTGGTTTGAAAAGATGACGACTAAGACATCGTCGTCTAAGTCATAACGTTCTTAACCTGACTATTAGCTTTTTTCACACATGAATTGGTTATATCCATCAACATTTAGTCGTCACGATTGTTGTTTAACAAGATGACGACTAAAACATGGTAGTCTAGGTCGTATAATATTCTTAACATGACGACCCAAGTAACTACATAGTTTCTACTGCCAGGGTCGTCGGTCCGCAAATAAAAAAAAGGTGACGACCGTGGTTTGGTCTTTGCTTTACAAGTACTAAAATATTGACGACTGCACTATTAAAATATCACATAACTACCATTCATTCAACAACTAGAAATCCAACATTTGTTCAAACAAAAATAAAAATTTGTCCAACCAACCATTAAGAAACATCTGTCCAACCATTAACCTTAAGATACTTGTCTAACACATAAAGAAACAAACTAGGAATTCCTTCACGACCATGACCACCATCTCGGACTCGTTTAGCACCATCTCCTCGTTGACTTCCACCTCCACGACTACGAGGCCTCTATAATTCAGCAGTTTCTCTCGGCGGAATATTTCGCTTGCATCTTCATTATCAACATGCCTAGCAAAGTCAATGTGCTTAGTTTGATATGCAATCGACAAATGCACATTTGTACCTCTCGCGCAACACATCATCTTGACAAGGGTGTTTAAGTTGTCTTTATATTTTTAGTTAAACAACAAACGATTAATAATGTTATACAATAATCTAATCTTAAAACAATAAGAGATACACAATACTTACAAAATTCTTAAGACTCGTTTTTGGGTCTTTCACGATGTTCTTCTTCTTCTGAGCATGTTGAACAATTTCTTCACAAATTACACGAGGATGAGAAAAACCGGAGTACCACGACATATAATTATCATGAACTCCATGACCTTTAGTCACCTCGTCCAAAAGTGTCAAATTAACTCTACGATCACGCCTCTCATATCCCAATGAGAAATTTATGGCTTTGGAAAATAAACCATGTCAATATATTTTTGGTACGTGTTGCACTCCATTAATACTTTAAAGAATGGTTCATCATTGGGATGGGTTCTTCTTGGACATAACTGATTTGTCGTATTGCCCGATATGGATCGTACATTCAAAATCCAATAGGGGCAAAACAAAGGACTGTAGTAAAATGCAACATCATTTCTCCTTATAATTATGCGATCTATTCTGTCGGATTGAAAATTACTTCATCCGCAGTCATGTTGTCCAAGACAACTCGTATGTTGATCTGCTTTTGAGGCATATCCTTCTCCTGAGAACCTTTAAAAATGTACTTGCATCCTCTAGGCTTGTGCTTCAGAATATTAACATTGATTTTGATGTTGGGTTTCACGTTCACCATGGACGGGGAAGTGCTCTTATATCCAAATCTATGCAAACACAAAGTATAATAATAATAATCTCATCTTACCAAACACTAACTACACAAACCGGAAAATATAAATGATTTAGAAAATTAAATTACGTGGAAGAGACTTAGATTCGCGTTGACTTGCTTATAGAGTGCCCTTGAAGCCTTTGTCAACTCTTTATTCAAGTGGCCAACTACTGCAGTACCCCATGAATATTTATGCATCTCATCAATGGGACGCAATAGTTGAAGATACTTGTCATCGACCTTGTTTCCGGAACTGTCGGGGAGGATAATATTGCCCATGACATAAAGCAAATAAGCGGACGTAGTAGTCGTGACTCTTACTCCATCCACACTTCCTTCCTCTTCAAAAATAGCCTTGGTCTCACAGTATGTGTCCCCCAGCTTCTTCAGATTCAGCTTTTTGCTTCTATAACCATCCTTCATCACAAACATAGACTGTGACTTCTTTCTTATCCAACCAAACAAGCTCTTGGTAAATTTGAAGAGATCCTCCCAAGAAATTTGATCATTGTAGCCGTCATTGGTGGATTTTCCATCAACTTCGAGGCTTAGAATATGCTGACAATCATTGGGAGTAATAGCCATCTTATAGAATGGAAAGAGCATTGTATCCGTCTCCCCATAAAACCTCTCATAGAATGCAGAAATGACAACTTTGTCATAGTCAACAAAAAAAAAATTCAACACAGGCCACAACCGGAGTTTTTGACAATATCTTTCACGACGTCACATTCAATGTTAAGTGGCCATTGCTTCATCATATTATTTGAAGCTTGGCGCCTCAAAAGACGGATGGCATTCTTATAATCCTATATTTAGTTCCATATGGTCACAATATGAAAAGACGAGGGTACCCAGATACACCACAATCTTTTATTTATCAACCTATAAGTCCTCTACCGAATGTGATCGTCTATGAACAGAGTCAAGACCATACCACAATTCGGTTCACACTTCGTGTGATTTTCTATGGATACAAGATCGATACAATACAACAAAAAGATAACTTGTGTGATTGACAATGGATACAAGATCGAGACAATACTACAACAAAGTGTGTACTTGATAATAGGTTCGATAATAACCAAACTCTATAAGATCACTATCAAGTATTACGGAGTTAACGTAAAGTCCAATTTAATTTAATTATAATAAAACAATCATAATGTGGAAAAGTAAAGTAAATGGCACAACAAGTTTTATTTAACGAGGAAACCGCAAATGCAGAAAACCCCCGGGACCTAGTCCAGTTTTGAATACTCTCAGAATTAAGCCGCTATACAGAATCTAATACCAATTTCATATAGTTGAGACCAATCAGACTACCCCTAGCTACTTAGTTCCCTCAGTATCCCTGCGCCTTTGATTCTAGTTGGATCCCATCCGATCAAAGTTTGTTCACTAAATCCACAAGATACGAAAACTAATAAGAATTCTTCATCGTCTTCAAATCTTCTATCATCTTCAAATACCTGCACAACACCACTTGAAGATCTTGTGAATAATCACGCACATAACATAGTCTGTTAACAATGGATTATCATAAGATTTTTTTAGATCTAACAACAGTTCTATAGATCCCGTCGATACTTTGATCTAGTCTGAGTGAATCTTGTATCAGAAGAGAAGAATCTCAAGCATAAACAAACAAGGTGAAATCAAAGTTTCAACAACCGTTATCAATCAAATCAAATCGAAAACTAATAACACTGTAATTATCTAGTTTTCCACCACTTGTACTCTTAGAGCTTCTTGATCCCACATAAGTCTTTAAACGAGCGGTCGTAAGAGAAATGAAGTTTGCTTGGATCTTAGGATAGTTTGCTAGAAATGCAAACTTAGGTATTTATATACCAAGGATGTTTGGACACCAAGGAATTTCCAAAACCGAAAATATTCTCAAGATATGCAATGAATACCCAAATTCGGTTTTCATAATTCCAATAAATGTTGGTCCAATATTTCCAAAATCTCTCAATATAAAATATTCAATTAGTAAATGCACATTACTAACTTTTATTCTCTAGAGCTATGCATTAATTGCTGGTAATTAAAGCATATAAAACCAAAAACCTTAACTAAAAGATTCTTAATTTATTTCGGCACATGATCACCTTGAGTACCAAGGAATATATTTGAACAATAAATGATAAGAGTTATTGCTTGTGTTCAAAGTATGTTGACATCTTTTCACTGCAAATCCTTATTTCATATTTACATGGATTTGCTTCTTGGAATCGGTTCTACCTGTTGATACATGAAAATAACTAATCCTAAAATAGATAGCCCCTTAACCTGTTAAGGGTCCCTTTTAGGATAGAGAGACTAGGGGACTAGGCCTAACCCACAAGTTTGGGATAGTCCTAGCCCATGAAAGAGGATATTAAACTAGTTGGGCTTTGGCCCAAGAAAGAAAGGGAAACCTCTTAGGGTTTGTTAATAACTTGAAGGAGAGGGAAATGGTAGTTTAGTAATATATTAATCTTATGGGCACTTATCCATAAGAAAGGGAAAAGAAGTTTATTATAAAAAGGGAAAGAAGGCTTATTTAGGGGACACAATTAATCCACCACTACTTTCCATAAATTTCTCTACACCTTGGGAGTACTTTCTGTGAATAGGGCTAGTTCCTCCTTCCCACATTTACCCTATCAACATTGAGACCACAGTGGGAGGTTCTTAGCTTCTTTTTCAGCATGATACTCCCAAGTGCGAGCCAGGAAATACCAGTAGGTGGAGCACTCCTGGACCCTGATAACATTACCATGGAGGATGTACAAGGAGAAAGCGATGAAAAGGTATGGATTGGAGCAGTGGTCACCACACCCATTGTGCAAGGAACCGGAGCAGTTCAAAAGAAAGCAGAGGCATCAAAGGGAAAAACTACTGCTGAGACGAGCGAGCGGAATATGTCTGAAATGCAAAAGGAGTTGGACGCGTCTATCAAATGACAACATGAACTACGGGGTCTTCTGATAGACGCATTTATGTGTCTATTTTCATCTCTATTGTATATATTTTTAGTACCCATTTTTGTACTTATTATGGTGTTTTATGTCTTTGTAGGTATTTTTAGAGAAATAAGCTCTTGCGACGGAATTGGCTCGTTAAGTGGTGTTTTACACCCCAGGATGAAGTACTAAAGGCACCCCAGAAATACACCGGAGGAACCCCGAAAAAAAATGTTGGAAACACCCCAGAAAAAGTGTTAAAGGCACCCACAAAAATTACTAAAGGCACCCTAAAATTGGATAAGGGCACCCCCAAGGCAGCCGAGCTGTTAAAGGCACCCGAGTTTTGGATTCAGGGCACTTCACCTTCATCATTTGAAAATGGATTTTTGGCGGGAAATTTTTTTTATTTCACTGGCAGTGTTTCGATCGATTTTTGATGATGTTATGAAGAGATTAAAGGGCTGATTTCTTATGGGTAGTTGTGATATGACCTAATAAACATGTTTTGGGCTTTAGG
>JAJJMB010004060.1:1383835-1419281 GCA_023531105.1 Papaver atlanticum | reverse complement strand
TCACAAGTCTTACGAACTCATTCTTACCACTATTTAAAATTGCATCATCTTCTAAAGCGAGCAAGGAAACACAACACGACGACCTCTAGGACAGTTAGCGTGAATAATACTGTTCAAGGGATAACGGAAGACGCAATCGCAAAGTATTTGGAGACTAATTACCGAGTAACAAAGCACGACGCCTACGACTCACTAGAACCACCATATTCCGCGGAAGTTGCTGATTACTTATATCCTGAGGATTATACATCGCCAAAATTCAAAACTTACGGAGGAAAGGGGAATGCACGAGAACATGTAAATCGCTTTATATCAGCAATGAATGCCTATGCTCAGTATGAAAGCCTTTGTATGCGAGAATTCCCGAAATCGTTAACGGACAATGCCTTTACCTGGTATGATAACCTAAAACCCGGAAGTATCGGCTCGTGGCCCGCCATGGTGTCACTTTTCCTAAAGAAATTCTATTCCGCTCAGAGAAAAGTTACATCAATAGATTTGGGAAGATGTACCCAAAGGGTAGGAGAAGAGATTGGCAAGTACATAACCCGTTTCCGAGATTTCACATTGGAATGGCATGAGGATATCACGGAGGAGCACTTGGTAGAAATTTGTATTAGAGGAATGGACGTTGTTTTCCGGATAAATCTGACCAATTTAAAATTTCAAACCTTTATGGAAGTTGAGGAGGCCATAGCCCGGATCTCAGACTGCACGGATGTTATGCACTCAGGAGGAATTGGACACACTTGGCAGCAACACTCTGTTAACACTGCATCCACACCTACTTTCAAACCAAAATGAAAGAGGAAAGGGTGGAGCTACCTTCAGCTCTACCAGCGGACAATCCGGAAGAATGGGAGGAAGAACAGATGGGGGAAGGTCCAATCCGCCGCCTCCTTTACCATGTAATAAAGAACAAATAGTAGGGCTTCTGGAACAATTGGTAGCAAATAAGGAAGAGACTTTACCACCAGTATCTGTAGAACCTACTGCAGCAGATAAGATGCACGAACGATATTGCCAATATCACAGAAGAATACATCATCCGACCGTGGAATGTTATTCTCTTCGCTACATTGTCCAAATAAAGCGATCTAGGGGTGAATTGGAGATAGGGGACCAGAGAATTACCAATGATCCGCTCCCTCAACATCAAGTCATGATGATTTCACACGATCCTGCTGATGGAGAAACTTGGAGACCTTGGGAAAATACGGAAGGAGAGGAGACATGTGAAGCATCCGAAACAATGGTCTTCCCGGATACAAATGGAGTCGCCAGTTAGTTCGCTCAAACTATTCTGGCTCAGCAGTTCTTTGATTCTTTTCAGTGAAAACCAAATCAGTAAAGCATCTAAAGCCATAACTGCAATCGCATCTAGAAGATCATACGATCCGCTGTCTAAGGAAGCTATCGCATTTACGGACGAAGATATATGTTACCCTGGAGAGCACCTTCGCCATCTATAACTAACAGGCCATGTCAACAAACATCCGCTTAAGTGAGCCTTTATAGACAGAGGAGCTTCACTTAATATGATCTCGTTGTATACATTGGAACTTTTGGGAGTCTCACGGACGGCAATAAAAATGCTCGCAACAACAATGAGAGGTTTCGTAGGACAAACTCAAACGACAATCAGGATAGTACACCTGATGATGAAAATCGGACCTATCAGAGCGCTTACTCATTTCCATGTCCTTGAGGATGATACCACATTTCATGCGTTACTCGGAAGAGGATGGCTCTTGAATCACAAAGTTGTAGCATCTACGTATCATCAATGTGTTAAAACCAATATCGGAGGAAGACAGTATAGGATCCCAGCTACGAGCAACCCATTCGGACCAGAGAAAGCTTATATGGCCGATGCAGTCTTCTATACGCAGCCCGTCTTAGATCAAGAAGAACAGCCGGAGCATCTGATACCGCTTCCAAAATGGGAAGAATTCCAATCCGCTGACCAAGTAAAAAAAAAGGCTAAGTCGATGTTTAGTCCATCACGGATGGGACCTGCCGTAGGAAACAAAAGAACGATAGCCGAGACTGGAGACAATCAGTTCAAGCGTTTCTCGTGGCCGGAAATTGGACACGTTTATCGCTTATAGTAATTAGCCGGGGAGATCTCTCAACATCGACACCACTGTGCTATGTAATCAGTATATGAAGAAATGGCGGAGACTCCCCCGATAATGGAAAAATTACAAGAAGAGGCGAATGTACGAGTTTCGGAAGAAGAAATGATGAAAGGGCTACCTGAGGATAAAATAAAGATTGATCCGACTCTCGATGGATTAGAAGAAATTAAATCTCGGTTCAGTGGATCATCCTCTCTGCGTGCACATCAGCAAGCACCTCCAAGGAGAATAAAAAGATAAAATGATTAAATTACTCTATGAATACTAAGATGTGTTCGTGTTCACATATGACGAGATGCCTGTCTTAGATAACAACTTGATCGCGTATAACTTGAGTGTGTCGCCCGAATACAAACCAGTCAAGCAAAGAAGTCGCATCTTTCCGGAAAAGATAGAGCTCGCCATCAAAGAAGAGGTGGAGAAACTACTCAAAGCCAAGTTCATCAGACCGATCCAGCACCGCGTGTGGTTAGCCAACATCGTACCAGTAGCCAAGAAAAATGGAAAAGTTCGATACCGTGTTGACTACCGAGATTTGAATCGAGCATGCCCTAAGGATGACTTTCCAGTGCCGCATATAGACGTGATGGTGAATAATACATGCGGAAATGGGATGTTCTCTTTTATGGATGGTTTTAGCGGATATAACCAAATTAGGATGGCTGCGAAAGATGCTCATAAAACAGCCTTCCAGACACCATATGGGAATTTCTATTACGTCGTGATGCCCTTTGGGGTTAAAGAATGCTGGCGTAACCTATCAACAGGCGATGGTAGCTATATTTCATGATATGATATATCATATATTGGAGGTGTACATGGATTACATCGTCGTAAAGTCTAGAGCACGAAAAGATCATCTGGACCATATGAGGTGTGTCTTCGATAGATGCAGGAAGTACCATTTAAAGATGAATCCTCTCAAATGCGCTTTTGGCGTGACTTCCAGAAAGTTACTAGGATTCGTAGTAATGGACAAAGGTATACAAATCGATCCAAGCAAGGTAGAAGCAATAACTACTATGAAGCCACCTGCGAATGTGAAGGAATTACAAACTTTTATTAGAAGGGTGTCATATGTCCCGTGGTGCATCCCAGGATTGGCTCAACTATTATCCGCTTTCCTACCGCTGCTAAAAAAGAACAACCTATATGAATAGGGAGTAGATCAGGAGCAGGCATTTCAGAAACTTAAAGAATGCCTGATCAGTACGCGAGTTTTACGACCACCAATCAAAGGCGAGCCACTTTATTTGTATACAACATTCACCAGCTTGGCGGTTGGAGCCCTGCTAGCTCAAGACCTTGGAAATGATCAGCTATGTTTGATTCATTATATTAGTCGTGGATTCAGAGATGTGGAGTTTGGATATTCAAAAATGGAGCAAGCATGCTTGGCACTCATATATTCCACACAGAAATTAAGATCATACTTGCTCGCTTATGAGACCATAGTGGTGGCAGCCGCCAACCCAATCGCCTACCTGGATACAAAACCATTTTTATCTGGAAGGACTGCTCGGTGGTTGCTGCAACTGTCCGAGTTCGAGTTGAAATATCAGCGGCCCAAAGGGGTTCGTGGACAGGCATTTTCGGATTTGCTAGCCGCATTCCATGGAACGGACATGATGGGGATATGTGAAGAAATACGGTCAGAGTGGCGGAAGCCAAAGTAGAAGAGTGATGAGCAATGTTCTTTGACGGATCATCGTACGATTCCCATGTTGTAGCTGGCATAGTATTCGAGACACCTGAGCACAATTTGTTGTCATTCGCGTTCAAGCTAGATTTTGAATGTAGTAATAATGTGGTGGAATACGAAGTGCTTATCCTAGGACTGCGTATGGCGGAAGAGCTTAATTTGGGCGTGATAGATGTAAAAGGAGATTTAAAACTTGTCACAAACTAAGTATCAGGAGAGTTCCAAGTGAAGTAAGCGCATCTATCCCCTTACTACGGAAGTTCAGGAATTAATAGCTAAAAGAGGAAGCACTGTCATCAAGAACACAGGGCGGTCCACCAATCGACATGCTGATGCACTGGCTACACTTGCAGCAAAGATGCGACTAAATGAAGCGGATGAAAGAACGGTAGTGGTCAAGAAAAAGATGCTGCCGAATACATGAAAGGAAGATGCAGCATTTGAACAAAAGGATAACTGGAGAACGAATTACATCGAAGACCTCACTAGGAATGCAGATGAACAGTTGCTACCCACTAAAGTACTGAAGCAATTTGTTATGATACGAGGAGCAATATATTATCGAACAACCGGAGGATCTCTTTAACGCTACATAGGGAAAATAGAGGCACAAGAAATACTGAGCCGCGTTCATAGAGAATCTTACGGACAGACAGGGGAAATCCCGATGTACCGTCGTTTACAGAGGATGGGCGTATAATGGCCAAATATGGCAGTCCAAGCGGCGGTAGTACAAAATAACTGTGAAGATTGCCAAGCACCACCATAACAAATGGAAGTATGTAGCCGGAGATAGAATATTGGAGGCAACCGTATATAGATTTTATCCAACACAAACGCCTGCTGCAAAGTAGGCAAGACGCGCTCAAGATCCAGCGAAAAGCTGCCCGATTTTTTATTAATGAAGGAATTCTATATAGGAGGAGTTACGGGAATGCGATGTTGCGTTGTTTATCACGGGAAAAGGCGGAAGTAGTAATGGCCATGTCCCAGAATGCGGAGCGTCGAGGCATGTGAAAGATCTTCTTACAACTTTATGAAGGAGGATTTTACTGGCCACAATGGAATTCGATACAGCCGAGCATGTACGGAAATGTTAGCAGTGCCAAAGCAATAGACCATTATTCCGGGCACCACACACGTTGCTGCATAGTGTCGTCACCCCCTGGCCATTTCATAGTTGGGGACTTGATATCATTAGGCAAATAAGTCAAACTTCATCAGGACGTCACAAGTACATCATCACTGCAACCGAGTATTCTACAAAATAGGTAGAAGCCATTCCTCTACGTGATTACTCGGGAGCTACCATCGCGGCATTTATCAAGGAGTATATCATAAGTCGATTCGGCACACCGATGATTATCCGATCGGACAATGGTACCTCTTTCGTCAACAAAAATGTCAAGGAGTTGTTAGACTAGTATGGGATCAAATTGCACACGTCGACTTTCTATTACTCTCAAGGGAATGGACAGGCCGAAGCTACTAATAAAACATTGCTGAGGATACTGAGTCGACTAGTGCATGATCACCACAGGAGTTGGCACGAACAGTTACCACTCGCATTATGGGAATATCATATCTCTAAAAGAATCTCGACCGGAGCCTCCCCGTATTCCTTGGTATATGGAGAGGATGAAATACTGCCAGCAGAGATCGATATTCCTTCAGCGCGAGTAGCAATGGCCAGTCTTACTACTCCGGATGAAATCAGCTGATTCGCCCATCTGGACACCTTGGAGGAGCGGAGGGCTAGGGCAGAGCGATTTGCAGATAAATATAGGAAAAGGACATCAAGATACTATAACCAGAAGGTAAAGGAACGAACTTTCTTAGAAAATGATATAGTCCTGAAAATCGCTCCGCACGTTTAACGAGATACAAAGGCCAGAAAGTTTGCTGCGAATTGGGAAGGCCCCTATATGATTAGCGAAGTTGCGGAAAGTGGATACTACTATCTCAAGCGGATGAACGGATCCCAGATCAATACACCTATCAATGGTAAATGGCTAAAGGCCTATTATGCATAATAACTAAATGTATGTCGGATGGCTGATCATCAATAATATAAGTATTTCATCTAAATTTTGCGTCAAGATAAATAGCCCCGAGTGTGGCTAGGTTTCGTGCATGACCAATGAAGTGCACCAATAGCCCCGAGTATGGCTAGGTTCCGTGCATGACCAATGAAGTACACCAATAGCCCCGAGTCTGGCTAGGTTCCGTGCATGACCAATGAAGTGCACCAATAGCCCCTAGTCTGGCTAGGTTCCGTGCATGACTAATGAAGTGCACCAATAGCCCCGAGTCTGGCTAGGTTGCATGCATGATGAAGTGCACCAATAGCCCCGAGTCTGGCTAGGTTCCGTGAATGACCAATGAAGTGCACCAAAAGCCCCGAGTCTGGCTAGGTTCCGTGCATGACCAATGAAGTGCACCAATAGACCCGAGTCTGGCTAGGTTCCGTTCATGACCAATGAATTACACCAATAACCCTGAGTCTGGCTAGAATCCGTGCATGACTAATGAAATGTACCAATAGCCCCGAGTCTGGCTAGGTTCTGTGCACGACTAATGAAGTGCAACCCATAAAATGAATACTAGTCCCGGCCATGGATAGACTCTACGCAATGAAATGCACGATAGTCCCAAACATGGCTAAAATGAATTAAGCATTAAGTATGAGTATAGCTAGATTGAATAAAATTTCCGAGTGTAAAATCTTGGGAAAGATAAGTGAACACACTCGGGATAATACATACATATGAAGATGGATTGAACAAGATCGATATATTCATTATCAGATAAGTGAACACCCTCGGGATAATACACGTGAAGATAAAACAAAGTATTACATAGATAAAAGCTCAATCAGATACTTAAAACTTAAAGAAACGAGGCCAATACTGAACGTGCACGTCTTAACCGTACGCACGCAATAACTAACTCATTCTCTCGATACTCCATCCAGAGACGAGCATCGGAAAATATTTCAGACGCCTCGGCAGAGGCCATGGCCTTCTCTTCTGAAGGGTCGACCCGGTAAGCGCTCAGCCGATCTACATATAAATCCATTGCATGAAAGTATTGTGTCTTACTCGCCTCAAATATAGCTTCACAATCGCGTACAAGTCGAGCATCCCCAGCAACGGTGGCTTGCAACAACTCTATTTTTTGGTTCCTAAGGAACAAGGATAATGCATCGATTGATTCTTCCATAATTTTGAGTTATCCCCTCTGATAACTACAAACCATATATATATATATATAAATTAAAAAAAAAATCAGGACAGCGCGCGGAGCGCCCCATGGACTTCAGCAGGAGCCGCTTCAATAGATCTTATAGAACGATCTGCCTCAACATACTAAAAATGAGTAATCAAACGCTGTTTGCGGAAATAACCACGATACTCAAGCAGAGTCATATAAGGTAGTCCGCCTTCACTCTGAATTTTCATCACGCGATGGTCTGCAGCCGCTAACCGTTCATGCCAGCAAGAATTCTCGATATTAAACACATCACGCGCAAGACACATTACTTTTAAACGCTGATTTAGACACCTTACCTCCAAAACTAATCTCACACGATTAGCCATGAAACAAGATACAAATGCTAAAGGATTATTTACTCTGATAAACCAAAATGATTCTTATATATAACCAAAATAACACAAAACCCGAGAAAGTATTTTACGAATTCCAAAAACTAATAGATTAGAATTAAAAAAAAAATGATGACGATGATGATGATGATGGTAATCCTCTTACGAATGCTCAGTAATAAATGAACGGCAATGTGCAATATTCTGATCCAAATCCCACATCATTAAAAGCACTTTATCATATTGAGTAGTAGATGCGGTATAAGCACCCCGCACTTCCTCAAGCACCTAATGAACCTTGGGCATAACATCATCAGAAGCACGGGATTCCTGCGCCATACCAAGATTTTCCTCATGTTCCTCCGAAGCTTTGCGTGCCCTATCCAAAGCAATCAAACGATGAGTTTGTAACATCCATACTTCATCTTTCAACACCAATAAACGAGCCAATTCCGCCTTCTTGTCGGTAGGATGAACAAGGGCGGATACAGCACATAAAGTAAAAAAAATACCCGCGTAAACTAGGACCTTCTTGCTGAGAGATAAACACACGGCAGTCAGCTATTGCCCGATCAATATCAGTCATCATAATTATTGAATCTTGGAATAATCGTTCAACCTTACTCCGAGCGGAAAGAGTATCGTCTAACACACGCTGCACTTCTAGAGTCACTCGTCTGGAGGCCCGCATCTTCTTAGCCATTAAATATGTCTCATATTGTTCATCAAATTGCACACGGGTAGTTTCTCTATTCGCCATCCTGACTTCTCTAAGCATTTCCACTTCAGCCTTTACCAACAACAAATGAGTTAATTCATAATCTTTCTCAGAAGGAATGACCAACGTTGGCACAGAATCCAACGCCAAAACATAACCATGTAAATGGCGAGCCATCTGCAACAATCATAATTCGCAACAAAGATATTGAAGAAAATATGAAAGATACTAACTAAAGTACCATGTCTACTCCTATTTATAGGAATAAAATGCTAATATCACATTGACTACTTCTCAACCATAATAACAAACAATAATAAATACAAATAACCAGATAATAGAATATCTCACAAACCGAATAATAAATAAAACCCAACCATCAAAGTTCCTGTCCAACCCAAACCAAAACAAACCATTATTCAAATACCCACTCATAAAGCACCTAAAATTTAATTAATATTCAAATCATCTAGCTCCGCTCTCTTCTTGATAAGACGCACATTAAATACCTCAGCAACGGTCTGGGCAGTCCTTAACTCCGCAGTAGCTCGTCTAACTTCGTCCATCAGCCGATCATACACTTCTTTCTTGATATTGGAAATATTGAGCAGATGCCTGTATTCTTGATCTAGCTCTTCGATCTCACGGGGCAGCACATGGCGCGCGTTGTGGCTTGTCCTCGCCACATCCAACATATCCTTCAGCCACTGAATCGGAAATTGTAGAAGCAGATATGTTTGAATAAGGCTATCCCACCTCTTCAGCATAGCCGGATCGATAGGAGTCTCCTCCGCATGAGCAAGGCTATCCGCTATATCCAACAAATCCTCATTGGTCACGACCAAAGCACTAGCAAGCATCCCTTCATGAACGCACATGTGACCAAATTTATCCACTATGCGTCTGTAATTAGCGACTTTGGAAAAAGAAACCCAGAATCCATGCACTAGATCGAAGTGTCCGTCAACATCAGCATCCCACGCCTTGATGACACGAGGGTATCGTAACTGAGGATCTTCCGTAGTAGCCATTAGTTCAGCGTCAGCATCCACACCACAAGAAACTTTAGGAATTATCTTGGAAGACTTTTTCCGCTTTTCGTTAGCGCTTCCGGACTCGCTGCCATTGGCCTGCAAATTTGAGCCACTCCCTTTACCATGTGCACTTTCTCGTTTTCCCATGTTCAAGAAAAGGAAAGAAGGAATAAACAAACATTCTAAAAGGGATAATGAAATAATGATAACGATAAATGACACGCATACATACCGGATCAGAAGTAGAAGGAAGATTAGCAGGAGAATGAACCGATCGATGTGAAGAAGAAGAAGAGCTTGACACAGTTGGCTCCGGATGACCTAATGGGAAAAAAAAAGAAAAAAAGAAATGAGGAAATAAAATAACATATCAGAAAGCATAAGGAATGGGGACGTATATATAGATCACAAGGCGCATTTAATAATTACAACATAATATTTTGACCGTCACATGTCAATGTCAAATCCAACAAAGGGCAGTATGGAATACTCACGAGACTTGGAAGAAGAAGAGCTCTGATTCTCAGCGCCACCTTTAGCCTTACTGCCATCCTGAGAATAGTCATGAACAGAACGGTCCGATCCAGACTCGCTCACCGTTCCTAGCATATAAAAAGGGGTGTGAAGGGGATGATTAGCGAAAAGACGAGGGTACCCAAATATACCACAATCTTAACCTTTTCCATCTATAAGTCCTCTTACCGAAAGTGATTGTCTATGAATTGAGTCGAGACAATATAACGAATCAATATTCACATTTTATGTGATCGTCGATGGATACGAGATCGAGACAATACAACAATCAAAGTGTGATTACTTGATAATAGGTTCGGACTTAACCAAACTCTATAGGATCACTATCAAGTAATACAGAGTTAACATTTGTGTAATTAACTTTAAATTATAATAACAATAATTATAATTGCAGAAAACAAAAGTAAATGACACAGCAAGATTTTGTTAACGTGGAAACCGCAAAAAAAAAAAAGGGACCTAGTCCAGAATTGAATACTCTCAGAATTAAGCCGATACACAAAATCACACCAACTTCGTATAATTGACACCAGGCAACTAAACCTATAGTTCACCTAGTTTCTTCAGTATCCCTGTGCTTCCAACATTCAATAAGTGCACGCACTTGAACAATTCCTTTGGTTCGTATTCCAAACATTAAAGGAACAACAAATCTGTTCGGTAAAAACTCTATTCAATCTCAGTGATATGAGTTAGACAAAGGCTCTTCTGTTTAATCCAATAAACTCCTTTGTCGGGTTCTAGATCAATCTAATTAACAACTACCAAAGTAATTGTGTTTAGAATATGCAATCAATAATAGGATCTACTAACATACTAAATATTGATACCGATCTACGCAACTAATCAATCAAATCTATCAAAGATAAACCGATTGTAGTTGGATTCCAGCCGATCAAGTTTTGTGCACACCAAAGATTATGAAACCAATAAGAAATCTTCTTTGTCTTCAAATCTTCTTAAATCTTCAATAAACACCTTCACACCACAACTTGAATATCTTGTGATCAATCACGCACAGAACGGAGTCTGTTAACAATGGATTATCAAAAGATGTCTTTAGATCTACAAACAGTTCTAAAGATTCCATTGACACTTCGATCTAGTTTGAGTGAATCTTATATCAGAAGAAAAGATTCTCAAGAATAAACAAACTAGGTGCAATCAAAGTTCAACAACCGTTAGTCAATCAAATCAAATCAAAAACTAATAATACTGCAATTATCTAGTTTCCCACCAACGGTACTCGTAGAGCTTCTTGATCCCACAGAAGTCTTTAAATGAGCGGTCGTAAGAGATTTCACCTAATTAGGGTACTTCCTCTCCGAATAGACGGCTCCACCAGTAACAACACAACAAGGTAGTTTTGCTGGCTCTTAGGATAGTTTGCTCGAAATGGAAACTTGGGTATTTATAGACCAAAAAATTTTGGACACCAAGGAATTTCCAAAACCGAATATTCTCAAGATATGCAATATATTTCCAAATCGGTTTTCATAATTCCTAGAAATGCTCTGTCCAAAAATTACCGGAATCCTACTAAAAAATCTCCAATTAGTAAATGCACATTACCAATTTTTATTTTCCAGAGATATGCATTTTAATTGCTGGTAATTAAAAGAATATAAAATTAACAACCTTAATTAAAAGATTCTCAACTTATTTCGATCTGGGATCTACTTGAGTTATTAAGGAATATCTTTGAAAAATAAAAGATAAGAGTTACTGAACATGTTCAAAGTATGTCGACATCTTATTTCTTTGTAAATCCCTTTTCATATTTACAATCTTGGAACCGATTATACCACACTTCCAAACAAGTTTAGAACCGGTTCATATGATTTCCAAGAACTATGTGATTAATCAATTATCAATACACTAATCTTGGGTTTACGGTTCTACCAAACACAAGGATGGGTTCTACCAAGATCGGTTACATCAGTTACCAAGATCGGTTACATCAATTACCAGGAACGGTTACCATATTCTCATGGTATTACTTGTGATTGGTCACACCAGTTACCAGGATCGATTACACCAATTACCAGGACAGGTTACACCAATTATAAGGATTGATTACACACTCTTTTGTGATCGGCCACACCAATTACTAGGATCTCGATCATACCATCTTAGGTGATTACTTAGGATCAGTTACACTAATAAAAGTCATACCAATACATAAGTCAGGCATTGTGACTAGTTTTACCAAGATACATAACAAGTTATGATCAATTCTACTAACTCACACATATTGGTAATCCAAAGATATGTAATGAATAACAATACCAATAAGCCTAGCGATTTCCCTTTCGATTCATAAAAAAAGTTCATGAATGTACTTCCTTTAAATGAATGTAAACATTGTTTCCTAGGACGAAATCTTCACCCATATCCATACATATAATAACAATAGCATTCATACGATTATGTCGATGTCTTATATACAAAGTTCAAAATATAAGCGTTATACTTCGTATTATAATTCCTTAACACTATGTCTACTAGAGTATAATCATTCACAGCTTCGCAGTTATGTTTTCAATATAGCACGACTTGAAAGATACGTTAGGAATGAAACAGTTCAAGTCAAATTATTACTAACCTCAAGAGGAAGGATGATGTCGTCGATGTAGCTTGTTACTTCTTCACATTCTTCAAGTCTTCGATTAATACGTGTATGTCTTATTATCCTAATCTTTCTAGCCTAACCTATACGAAGTTGTCTCTAGTACATAATCAAGCGACTCTTTAATTGAGTTTTGATTCACTAAAATATGACGACCAAACTTGACATGCCAACGCTTGGTGGGTTCAACCGAGCTATGCTCTAACAATCTCCCCCTTTGTCAATTTTAGTGACAAAACTCTTACAATCATATGGATCCAAAAATTACAAAAATTCATTATACATACACTTGATTCCAAGTTTCAACGGCACAATACCCTGCATATATTCAATCCATAAATGTCGTTGTTGACATTAAATAACAAAGATAATACTCCCCCTAAAGGTAAGATTGGTAGATTTTCAATCCGCACATCTTTGTTATTTATCTTTTGTAGTCCAAATAACTACAATCATCATATGATATGTTTCTCCCCCTTAGTCAATGCTTTACTCTTTCGTTAGATATAACGTTTAAGCACAATTGTCCTTTCCTTAGTGATTACAAATCACTTGTTTACTCCATATATTTCTCCCCCTTTTTGTCACAAAATGACAAAGGTACGAGCAAATACCAAAAACGAAAGGATCTTACAATCTAAAAGAATTGTACAACCTATAAGAGTTAAGCACGAAGGTTTCACATACCACTTTAGATAACCAATACCAAAACCGAAACTACAAGTAATTTGGTTTTAATATGTTATCAAGGAAATAATTGCCCGAAGCAATTTTCCCTAATAGTTTAACAAATTGACTAAGAAACTTAGTTCCTTTGCTAAACCGATTGCACAAATACAATCGCTTATTTCGATAAGACATAAATAAAGATCATAATTAACTTTATTTTTCTCATCAGACACTAATTATTCAGACAATAACTTAGACCTTTCACTTTAGACAAGACAAATACTAGGTTAGTTAACTAATATTTCTTGTCAAGGCATTCAATTAGATTTGAATAACCGAATCCTTTACTTTTGATAAGTCTAACCAAGATCAGAATTAACTTAGTTTCTCTTATCCGGAATCGAATTTGACTAAACAAATGATCCCATATTTTTTTAAGCCATAAACAATACATACAAACCAAATAAATCGACTTGCACAATTATTTCTCTTAACCGGAAGCAATTGAAATAAACATAGACATTAAAGCACTGCAATTGCACAGAAATTTTGTTAAGTCTAAAAAAATTGATACCAAACAATAAAGAAGATATCAAACCGGTTTTTCTTAACCGGAAACAATTGAATCTCACATACACATACATACATTCATACACACATAATGGAATCAACATCAATTGTACCGAATTTTGTTAAGCAAAAGAAAAATATATGCAACAAACTCAAGCTTTTCTTAAACAGGAAAATGATTAACTAACAAATTCGTTACCTGATATTCCGCATCCTTTTCTCCCCATAAAGATATATAATTAAGCGCAAGTTCAAGTTATAACTCTCCCCCATTGTGTTGTCATCCCCTCGCAAGAACAAAAGAACAACAACAAAAGCAACCTTTACCAGAGAAAGGTTGAATCGGTTTTAACTAATGCATAGCAAAAGTTGAAACCCCCGAAACACATATGCTTTTATGCTAAACCAAAATCGATTCAACATATTGTGACTTTTTCACATATGAGTTTCAGTCGGAACACCTTATGATCCTTTGATAAAGCCTACCAACATGGGCTAGAACTTAATCCCGCTAAATCAAAAAGCCACACAAACCATAAGGGTTCACACTTCATATGAGATCGAATATTAAGGTTAATAAAACCGAAATCAAACATCCCATATACATAGAAATAATATAAAGCATTCAAGCACAGGCTATGTAATTGAAAAACTATCACAAGAAAAATTATAAAATAATAATTTTATTCATAGTTAATAGATAGTTTTATTCAGCAATAGACCTTACACAATAATTGAAAGAAATCAAAAACTGATGTCTATTTTGTTTAGCATAAGACTCTAAATTTATTCCTTTAGAGTTTCCTCTGATATTTTCGAAGCTGGATCAGAAGATTTCACAGGATTCCAATCATCTTCTATGATTACTAATCTTGATTCAAGACT
Organism: Papaver atlanticum; assembly: GCA_023531105.1. Taxonomy (NCBI): domain Eukaryota; kingdom Viridiplantae; phylum Streptophyta; class Magnoliopsida; order Ranunculales; family Papaveraceae; genus Papaver; species Papaver atlanticum. The sequence continues at coordinate 1,404,794 of JAJJMB010004060.1, read as the reverse complement.
AATAACATTGTCATTGACTTCCTTTACTTCCTTTCGCAAATCCTTTTCCATGTTCCTTACTTCACATAAGATCAGATCTAATTTAAGTGAAAGATTCTTGAGAAGATTATCATTAAGAGATGAGATTTCTTCATTAGGAACATCTTGATGAAGCTTTGGAGATGAGTCTGAATCACCATCTGAAGATTCGAGATATAGTTTCTTGTTAGGAAACAATATGGTCCAGACTTTTTCAGTTTTGCGAGAGTTGCAACTAGAGGTAGACGTTCTGTACGATCTCTATAAAATGAAATAAGATGTCTTTCCTCTTATAAATAAGAAAATTATTTCATTTAATTTCTTAACCGAAAATTTATTCTAGAAATATTTTTGTTAAAATATTTACATTCATATCCTTACTGATTACTTTTTGAGGGCAACAAGTAAGGATTCATGATAACTGGTTAGGTTATCACCTTTCGGTTGTTGAATTTTCCTCCCTTAGAGGTATTAACATTCTTACGTATTTGAGAAACCTTTATGTTTGAACGGTTAGGTTCGTTTCTCAAGTTTAGAGTAAGATCTTGATGTCTAAAAACCACATTATTCAATTTTCTACGTTGAAATTCAGAAGTGATTTTTGGTTTAGACTTAGATCTTGAATGTTTGGATTTGCAAAGTTTCTCTCTCTGTTTAATACCAGGACATTGTTTGTGATAGTGCCCTCATTTCTTGCATTGGAAACAAGCCCCAGAAGTATTCTGGTTACAGGTCTTCGGTTTTATAGATTTATTCAACCTTCCTTCCTTGCCTTTTGATATATTCATATCAAGTGATGATTTCCTAGAGTAGTTGAGTTTATCTCTCAATTTCAGATTCTCTGCTTTTAACTTTTTGATTTCATCTCGGCAGCGTTAATGTCGAAGATGAGTTTAGATACTTGTTCCTTTTCAGAACATTGAGAGACCTCGATTTTCATAAGACGCTTGCTAAATTTTTCTTTGTCATTCAGATAACTCCACCTGAGTTGACCAAGCGATGATTTTATTCCATTGATTTCGGATTCAAGAACCTGTGTTCTTTTATCTTTACAAGGAAAATTTTGTTTGAAAATCGTAGGAGTGAACTCTTCTTGGGTATTTAATGTTGGAAGTATTTCAGAGTCACAGACTTCTGCAATGGTTGCAACATGGTCTAGCATACAGTCTTGATTATCCTCGTCAGGGGAATAGTCAAGAGTAGCAGTATATACATTTCTTTTCCACTGAATATCCTTAGTTTGATAGTCTGGAGAAATATGACTAAAGCCTCTACATTTGTAGTATTGAGGAGCATTATCATCATCATCCCAAGTGTCTTCACTTTTATGTGTAGAGATCTGATTTCTTTTTGACACAGGAGATTCTCTTTTTCGGTGTCTCAATAATTTCTTGAATCGTTGAGTAATTAGAGAAAAATGATGATTAAGTTCAGTTTCATCTTTAGAATCTAAATCCTCCTGATCTTGGGAGTCTTCCGGACATTGAGTCGGTGGATTTTTGATGGCTTTATAGGCCATATTTTCTTTTTGCTTAGGCAAGTGCTCCTGATCAAATATCTTTAGTTTTCTAACAAGAGAACTTCTTGATAAAGAGGAAAGATCGTTAGCTTCGATGATTGCATGCTTCTTAGATTCGTATCTAGATGGTAACGATCTGATAATTTTGCACACTATATCTTTTTCAGAAATAGTCTTTCCAAATGAGAAAGAAGCATTAACTATCTCAGAGAGTTTAATATCAAAACTCTTCAAAAGTATCGTTGTCATCCATTCGAAGATTTTCCCAATCAGACGTAAGAGTTTGAAGTTTAGCTTCTTTCTCTGATGTATTACCTTCGAACACGATCTGAAGATTATCCCAAGCTTCCTTTGAAGTTTGGCATGTTGATACATGATGTTCTAGATCACGACTTACAGCGTGTATAATAGCATTCAAACCATCTGAATTATGCTTTGCAAAAACCTTTTCTTCGTTAGTATAATCTACTAAGCGTTTAAACTCAGTTTCCGAATTTTCGATTTTCGGGAGATTATTACCATCAACGACTAATAACCAAGTATTAAAGTCTCTTGATTGAAGAAAAGATCTCATAGCAGATTTCCACCATAGATAGTTTGTTCCGACAAATCTTGGTTGTACGTTAACTGAAATCGATTCATGTGAACTCGAGTTCATTTCTTATAAGTTGGATCGCACAAAACAAAAATTGTTACATATTTTCGTGTTTGCCCGCTCTGATACCAATTGAAAAGACGAGTGTAACCAAATATACCACAATCTTAAACTTTTCCACCTATAAGTCCTCTTACCGAAAGTGATTGTCTATGGACTGAGTCGAGACAATACAACTAATCGGTATTCACACTTTGTGTGTTCGTCTATGGATACGAGATCGAGACAATACAACAATCAAAGTGTAATTACTTGATAATAGGTTCTTACTTAACCAAACTCTATAGGATTACTATCAAGTAATACGGAGTTAACGTTTGTGTAATTTACTTTAAATTATAATAACAACAATTATAATTACGAAAAACAAAAGTAAATGACACATCAAGATTTTGTTAACGAGGAAACCGCAAATGCAGAAAACCCCGGGACCTAGTCCAGAATTGAATACTCCCAGAATTAAGCCGTTATACAAAATCACACCAACTTCGTATAGTTGAGACCAAGCAACTAAACCTATAGTTCACCTAGTTTCTTCAGTATCCCTGCGCTTACGACATTCAATAAGTGCACGCACTTGAACAATTCCTTTGGTTCGTATTCTAAACAGTAAATGAACAACAAATCTATTCGGTAACAACTCTATTCAATCTCAGTGATATGACTTAGACAAAGGCTCTTCTGTTTAATCCAATAAACTCCTTTGTCGGGTTCTAGATCAATCTAATTAACAACTACCAAAGTAATTGTGTTTAGACTATGCAATCAATAATAGGATCTACCAAGATACTAAATACTAATGACGATCTACGCAACTAATCAATAAAATCTATCAAAGATAAACCGATTATAGTTGGATCCCATCCGATCAAGTTTGTTTCCCACCAAAGATTAAGAAATCTTTTTTGTCTTCAAATCTTTTTAAATCTTTAATAAACACCTGCACACCACAACTTGAATCTCTTGTGATCAATCACGCACAGAACGGAGTATGTTAACAATGGATTATCACAAGATGTCTTTAGATCTACAAACAGTTCTAAAGGTCCCGTCGACACTTCGATCTTGTTTGAGTGAATCTTATATCAGAAGAGAAGATTTTCAAGAATAAACAAACTAGGTGCAATCAAAGTTCAACAACCGTTAGTCAATCAAATCAAATCGAAAACTAATAATACTGCAATTATCTAGTTTCTCACCAACGGTACTCGTAGAGCTTCTTGATCCCACAGAAGTCTTTAAACGAGCGGTCGTAAGAGATTTTTCCTAATTAGGGTACTTTCCTCTCAGAATAGACGGCTCCACCAGTAACAGCACAATAAGGTAGTTTTGCTGGCTCTTAGGATAGTTTGCTCGAAATGGAAACTTGGGTATTTATAGACCAAGGAATTTTGGACACCAAGGAATTTCCAAAACCGAATATTCTCAAGATATGCAATATATTCCCAAATCGGTTTTCATAATACCTAGAAATGCTCTATCCAAAAATAACCGAAATCCTACTAGAAAAACTCCAATTAGTAAATGCACATTATCAATTTTTATTTTCCAGAGATATGCATTTTAATTGCTGGTAATTAAAAGCATATAAAATTAACAACCTTAATTAAAAGATTCTCAACTTATTTCGTTCCGGGATCTCCTTGAGTTATCAAGGAATATCTTTGAACAATAAAAGATAAGAGTTACTAAACATGTTCAAAGTATGTCGACATCTTACTAGAGTATAATCATTCACAGCTTCGCAGTTATGTTTTCAATATAACACGACTTGAAAGATACGTTGGGAATGAAACAGTTCAAGTCAAAATATTACTAACCTCAAGAGGAAGGATGATGTCGTCGATGTAGATTGTTACTTCTTCACATTCTTCAAGTCTTCGAGTAATACTTGTATGTCTCATTATCCTAATCTTTCTAGCCTAACCTATACGAAGTTGTCTCTAGTACATAATCAAGCGACTCTTTAATTGAGTTTTGATTCACTAAAATATGACAACCAAACTTGACATACCAACGCTTGGTGGGTTCAACCGAGCTATTCTCTAACAATTAGGATCCGTAACCATCTTCATAATTAGAGGATGGGTAGAGTGCAGAGTCATGCGAGGAGAAATCACTTCAGAACCACTTTTACTGACTGATCGGCCTAGTTGACATTTAACACGTTCACTAAACGAACTAGAGGAAGGCGAACCCATTTTTTGAGCCTGCGGAGAAAACGTAGAGGAAGTATTAGCAGAGCGAGTGGAAGGTAACCACGGAATAGGTAGCACACCAGCGTTTGTTTCATCTTTTTAGCTAGCCGATCAGTCCTCCACTCGTAATGGGGTGGGGATCTCTAAAAGAACATGGCACAAACCAATATAAAATACACTAAGGTAAAAATTCAATTAGAAGAAAAGAGGAGAAGGAAGAGAGAATACTTTAGCAGGAGGGGACTTGGCAAGAGGGATCTCCAATGGTTTCACCGCCGGAGGGCGCCTTCTCTTCTTAGAACCGGTTAAAGGAGGTAAAGAGACGCTTTCCTTATCCTTTTGAGGAGATTCTTCACCCGGAAGAGGATCCCAGCTGGTGATGAGCGGTTGAAGAGGACGACCCTTGTTACTCGAAGAAAGCTTATACTGTTTGGCAATCTCATCCTTTAGCTTCACACGAACCGACGCATGCAGTTCCTTGAAATCTTCCCTATTCAGAGCCGGAGGAGAGCGCGGATCCTCGAGGAGAAGGTTTAGTATATTCCTATTAATACCATCACAGTGCACACGCCATTCATTAATGACGCCCACTTTCCGTTGCGATAAAGGTTGGAAGAAATCAAAGTGACATTTCCGATCACTCATTCGAAGGTCCTCTTTAAAGACAAAACGATTGAAACTTTTCCGGATCTCCAGATCATCAGATAAAGAAGGAGTGGGAGGATTATAAGGGACTCCCTGATCGAAACCAAGCTGACGAGCAACACGGATAGTATTGTACGCCTCATATGTAAACTTTCCACCATGAAACCCAGGGAGACGTGATGGCTGTCGTAAGTGCAATCAAATTAATAATCTTATTTCCACACAATTAACTGGTAATATAATGGAAGCAAGGATCGTTCCCACGAAGAGCAGTGAGTTTTAGTTGTCAAAGTGTCACAAAGGGGGGTTTTGTTTTAGATTTTAAACAAAATAAATAATCAAAGCAAATAAAGTTGAGTTGTAATCAATAGAGAGAGTTATGATCGAGGAATCCTTCTTCGTTAATAAACCGTCAATGAGTTATTATAGTTTCCTACTCGTCGTTAATCATAGATTATCACCAACCATAAAATAACAGCTAGATCATTGCTATCCCCTAAATTTCTTATATCACTGGATACGGAAGTTCTCGCCTACCAGATTCTATTCGTCTAAACCACCTAGTAGTAGATCACTCAAGGTGTAATTTGGTTGAATGCTTTATCTTTTGTGAATTTATAGGTTGATCCTACTAGTTAGACTCTTAGATCAAGGTCCACTTTTTAGTGTTGTTTATATACACAATCGCTCCACAGAATCCCTCTGTAAGGTCTCGTGTTCTCTACTTGTGTACAAGTTATTCGACGATTACTTATCTCCTAACTCAATACTAGCAATAGATTAAATCAACAAATCAATTTAGTTGGCCACCAAAACAATCTATCAATCAATCATAAATATTCATTATAGTATAAACAAACGATAATCATATGAAGAACTTCAAATTAGATTAATATCACTTAAATCTTGTTTACAACTTAGAATTCATCCTATATCAATAGGTGTTTAGTTACTCATGGATGTATAAACATCCATGGTATACATATGAGAAAAGTAAAGAGATAACTTTACGAAAGAGAAATCACTCCGAAACCCTAGCTTTCGATCCGTGTGATGTTTCTTCTCTCCAAGCCTTACAATTTCGTGACCTCTTGATATGATATCATTTTACATAACCTAATACCTTTTTATAGGTTTACATTGCTTGGTCTTTACGTATCCTAGTCGGTTAAGGAACCCGACCCTACAAAAGTAGTAAATAAAGACCCTAAACATGGTTCGGGATTTTTTTGGCCTTCATAGGTATGCATACGGGTATGCGTACCTAAATTTTAGTAAAATCCAGGGAAAATAAGTTAAATCTAGGGGACATAAGTATGCATACCCGTTTGCATACTTTACCGTCTTCGGTATTCGATTAAAACTCATTTTGGCCACAACTTCTTCGTATGAACTCGGAATGACCTCATTCTTTTTGCATTATTTTTATATTTCAATTCTATTCAAGATGGTGATGATAAATCCTTAATTTGAATGAGTTAATCTCGGTCTTTGGCCCGTGTATTGATTTTGAGTGTTTTGCTCATTTTCGTTGCACTTCTTCAACTTCTTTTGGACTTGGGCACTTGGATACTTGGAATACTTCTCTTCATAGATATTTTCATAACTTTGTAGCTCCTTTTTGGATGATTCACCTTATAGAGACAAATAAGAGAAAACAAGAGTAATGATACGAAAATATGCAAGAATAATAGCTAAAACAAGTATGGAATGGACACTAAAATCATATGAATTATGCACTTATAAAGGCGACCCGGCAAGGTAGAAACAATAATATCAAAATACTCAGATGAAGGCACATCTGCGGAGGACATCCGTCGTTGAGACTCGATAACAAAATTATAATGAAGAGGACCAGTACGACCATCCTGGTAGGAGACGGGGTTGAACTCACCAACCTTTTCCATGTAATCTTTGAGATTGGTTTTAGCAGGAAAAACCTTTTTGTGATAAAGAGCCATCCGAGGATTAGACTGAGATACTACTAGCCGCTTGGAACCATCCTCCTGGGTAATTTCCTCTTGTCGCGAGAGCGCGAGGAGATTCAGCTGAGGAGGCCTGTATAAAGGAAAGCGTTCCCAATTCTACGCATGGATAAAGTTGGCGGGAAAGAAAGTTTCTACCTCATGATATCCATCCACGTGACGAATATCTCGCGCCAACAGATCCAAATGGTGATACAAAATGCCCAGGAACATGGGAGCCAGCGGAAATGACACGCCGCGAGACATCAACACTGCCATAGGGATGAGTTCGTTCTTGATAGTGTTCCGGGGACTGTGCTCGAACACATCATGACATAACCAGAAGAGAAAAAAAGCCGTTAGCTTCGCTCGGTCTGATTTCGTTCCCCGGAAAGCATGGGAGCCCAATACTTGATCCAACAAGAATATGAAGCGCGACGTTACCCGGACTTGGATTTATGATTACCCTTTACTGCCTCCACTTCCTGCACGTCGTCAGATTCTTCAGCAACAACTGACCTTGAATGAGCCTTGATGGCGGATGCCATAAGCTTGGGAGAAGACGAAACATTGACTGAAGGGCTAGGCACAGTAGTCATAGCAGCTTTGCCTCTCCTTTTGCCTCATAAATCCTCCTTTTCGTACGGAGCATCATCTTTGACTTCACCAGGCGGTTGGAACATTATGGAATTCGTCTTGGCCAAAATCAAGTGGTCACGAAGGGCTTTATCACTCAGATTCAAAGCTTTAAAAGTGCAACACCCATCAAAACTTGCTTCACCATGACCGGGTAACCCAGTAAGCGCAACCACATCTTCCAAGATAGGAGTCGCCTCACCCCAAGGGAATAAAAACGTATGAGGATCGATTCCCCAGCGCGCACACAATCGAACCAAGCTATCATGATCCCATCATACATACCTAAACTTCGAAGCGTTTATGGCGGCCTCTATGCCTAGAGAATGAATAGTCCTTTTAGGGTCGGGGTTGGAGAAGATATAATCCACCCACGGATCCCAGGTGGCAGGGGATTCGGCGGATGAACGAAGGATGATCGAGGGGAAAATGTAATCTCCCCTATGAACTGCCAAGCGAGGCATATTTTCTGAAGCGGCTATTGGAGGCACGTCCGCTTGTGGGCGAATAAGCCAACCCTCGGATGAAGAGAGAGGAAACGGGTGAGGATTTAGCATGCGCGAGATCCAGTTATCGTCCGCTGGAAATAGAGTCGAACCATCCTCCGCCGCAGGTGGCCGCAAGAGATCTTTAAGTCGAAGACTATTCCTTATTTCATCGAGTGTATAAGGTTCCGATCTAGGGGGTAAATTACGATCATACGATTCATCAGCTATGGCGAGTGAGAAGAATGGAGAAGAAAGAGAAGAAACGCAGTAAGAGAGATAAAGAATGAAGGGCGAGGTCTCCTCTATTTATAGAAGGGTAAATAAAGAGCAGTTACTGGAAAAGTTAGTAACCGCAGCATCTCAAGAGTCGTGAATCTAAACCGCTCAAATCCACTAACCGCAACCGTCAAGTTGTCATATCAACATGTGACTATTGACATGGTCTTTGACCAGTCAAACATTCAGGGGACTAATGTTGATACATGAAAATAACTAATCCTAAAATAGATAGCCCCTTAACATATTAAGGGTCCCTGTTAGGATAAAGAGACTAGGGGATTGGCCTAACCCACAAGGTTGGGATAGTCCTAGCCCATGAAAGAGGATATTAAACTAGTTGGGCTTTGGCTCAAGAAAGGAAGCAAACCTCTTATGGTTTATTAATAACTTGAAGAAGAGGGAAATGGTAGTTTAGTAATATATTAATCTTATGTGCACTATCCATAAGAAAGGGAAAAGAAGTTTATTATAAAAGGGGAAAGAAGGCATACTTAGAGGATACAATTAATCCACCACTACTTCCCATAAACCTCTCTACACCTTGGGAGTACTTTCTGTGAATAGGGCTAGTTCCTCCTTCCCACATTTACCCTATCAACACTACCACACTTCCAAACAAGTTTAAAATTGGTTTGCCAGTATTCCAAGACTATTATGTGATTGGTCATACCATGTCACAATGGTTAGTTGTGATCGGTCATACCAAGTCACATACATGGGTTAGGTGAAAAACTATGTTTTGGTGAGTTATTAGTCGTCAAGATCAAGAATTTCCAAAGTGACGACCAACACTCAGTCGTCAAGGTACTATTCAGTTAACATATATAACGACCAATTATAAAATGGTAAACATGGCAAATAAATTTTTAACAGTATTAGTCGGAATGTGTAAGATTTTTAAAACTTGACGACTAAAAATTAATAACACATCACTAGTCGTCAAGGTTAGGTTGAATATCCTGACGACCTTGTAAATGTAACTTTCAGTCATCACGATATTAAGCTTAGGAAGACAACGACTATATCTAAACATGAAAAGTCATCTGGGCAGTCGAAGAGATACCCTAACGACCACATACTGCAATTTCAAAATTTCGATTTTTCTGACCTAATTTGACATGCACACAATAAAATGAAGTACTGGATTGGGTTTATAGAATCACTTACTTTCACAATCTCATCCTTTATTCGGTTTCAGCAGTTTCAGAGATTTCTTCTTTATCAACTGATTATTTCTTCTGTTTGTATTGAATAGATTTTCCAATGCAAGGGTCACCACGATTAGGTTTTCTATTAGTGTACTTCATACGCGGCTGCACGTTTGAAGCCTAATCAACGATTACAACAAATTAATCGACGAGTTTTCAAATGTTTTCGATGAAGATGGGGGACAAATTGGTCCGTATGGTAAACGAACAAGGAGAAGATGAAATGAATAAATGAAATGGGAAGAGAAATTGTTTAGTTTTGCTTAGAATTTGATAAGGGTAGTTTTGTAACTTTACCATATTTTACCACCCCTTAGCCAAGGATCTAGGTCCCTTTAAACTTTGGTATACCTCAATTAATCTGGGTATATCCCAATCAGTCAAGTAAAATTTGTACGTGCCCCGATGTTTTTCTAATTTATTTAGTTACTATCAGGTTGTATCTATATGTATCAGCCAATACAAGTCGATACAATACAGATATGACTCGTATTGACGAATACCAAATTGATATCCGAAGAATAAACTAATGGTATTGGATTAGTTTCAGCAGACACAGGCACAGTATGCCCAATATGGCACTTATCGGCATATACAACAAATCATGTCTGAGATTAATTTGAGCTAGAAGAAAGACTTGGGTGTTTTTTTTTAGTGGTTAGGGTGGCAAAAGAGATTTACGGTATGAATAAAGATGCAAGATCCACTCATATTTTTATTCTCACACTTTGGACGCTATTTTCTTTTGAATAAAATCTAAACGACAGTGGATTTGGAACTAATATTTTTGGGATATATTCTTCTTCTAAAACTCTATATATCTACCAAAAATAAATGCTTCCCTAAATACCAATCTTCACAATCTACCAATCATAATTTCAAGGGATCCATTGATTTACAACGGCTCATTTTCAAAGTAGTAGAAGTTGGTGTTATATATTTCAGCATTTGTTCAGTTTTTGTAGGTATATTAAATTTTGTGAGAGAAACATATCCCCAAAATTTTAGCATAAAGTCAGCTCGATTTAGGTTTTATTAAAAAAAAATTTACGCCCAAAGTGTGAGATAATATGAAAATAAAAGTGTGAGGAGGTTTCCTCGTAAATAGAATGTCAAATATCGATAATATTTAGGATATACTATTTTAAAGAAAAATGATTAGCGCTTGGGTAGCACACATGAGAAGTTATTTTTTGACTTTTAAAAGTCAAAAAATCAGAAGTCAGTTTTAGTATTGAATTTCAAATCGACTTCTAAAAATTGAAAAGTTAAATTTTTGTGCAAAATAGCTCTACTTTTAGCTTCTTGTTTTGATATCCAAACGTGGTAGCAAAGGGGTGAGAAATGGAAAACCCATGGTGGTAAATAAGGATAGAAAAGTGAGCGTAGAAATAAAATATTCCACTTTCTCATATGCCTCTATATTCTCTCTCAGTGTCGGATAAAAACCTCTCAGATAAAATTCATAAAACCCCTAACCCTATAAATCTCCGAAAATTCCCCACAATTCGATCGGAGATTTTGATCATCAGTAAAAATGGTTTTAGGTGAATTAAGCGGGAGTATCTCCCGTGCTCTTCAAAAGATGAATAATGAAACTGTAATAGATGAGAAAGCATTGAATGATTGTCTGAATGAAATCACTCGTGCTTTACTAAAAGCTGATGTGCATTTCGATCTTGTGAAAAATCTGAAAATTAATATCAAAAAGATTGTTAATCTTGATGATTTAGCTGCTGGTCATAATAAACGCAGAATCATCCAACAGGTATATCATTGAAATTGACCTAAAATGATCAAAATTAGAGAGGAAATTAAAATTATGAGTTCTTGTTTTATGTTTTAGCTCTTTTGTAACACAGCATTATATGATTTTAGTATTAGCGACCTTATTGATTGATCTTAGAGGCTTGTTAAGATTATGATGTCTTTTTTCTTCCCTAACTGTTGCTTGAGATAGTGAAGTTTTTGGGTTTTCACTAGGATATATATATGATTTTGGTTCGTCTTCGAAAAGGGAGACAACATATGTTTCTGACTGAGTATTCTGCTAAAGCTTGTGTAATTATGCAACTTTCGCTATGCGATTATAGTTTGCGGTAATAAAAGGTTCTCATCCAGCAGGTACATGATAGAAATGGACCTAAATCCACAAAATTAGAGAGGAATTAAAGAGTTCTTGTTTCATGCTTATTGTTTTGTTGGAGCAAAAATTGACCTAAATGAGCTATGTGTCATCCTGTAACTTTTTGCTATGGTTTGCGGTAATAAAAGGTTCTCTCATCTTGTCAGGCAATATTCAATGAGCTATGTAAAATGTTGGATACTGGGAAGCCTTCTTTCATGCCGAAAAAGGGGAAAACAAGCGTTATAATGTTTGTTGGTTTGCAAGGTAGGGTATCGTTATCCTTTTCTCCCTCCCTTGTGCTTTCGCATTAGTGGACTAGTGGATTTTAGGTTCTGTTTCTGATGGTTTTCTCTATCACATTTTTTTTTCCCGACAATGGAGGTTCTGGAAAGACAACAAGCTGTACGAAATACGCGCATTATCATCAAAAGAAAGGTTTTAAACCGGCACTAGTGTTTGCAGATACATTTAGAGCTGGTGCTTTTGATTAGTTGAAGCAAAATGCAACTAAAGCTAAGATCCCGTTCTACGGAAGGTTATACATTTGGATCCTAATCTTGTCCATCAAAAGAAAGGTTATACGGAAGGTTCTAAGCTAAGGTTATACATTTGCCAACATTATACTCCCTCCGTTTCTGGAAAAGAGATATTTTTTCGCTTCCTAAAACGAAAAAGTGATAGTATCTCTTTTCCAGAAACATAGGTAGTATTTATTATGGCTCAAGTCAGGTACGGTGTTAGATGGAGTGGGTTACAGTCATCCCTCTGCTTGCACACTGCAGAGGGATGACTCTTGCATAATTTCCTGAGGTGTTGGTATTTTTATGTCTTATGAAGTTACATAGTGCCACCTCCTTATCGAAATCTTTGGATTTCATTGCCAATGGGACATCAGAGCTGTGGACCTGAATTACTCTTTGCGTATTCTTTGCTAGTTGTGATATGAGGAGTTCTCTAGAAACAACCAATTGTAGTTTTAAACTCGTTTCTTTTTTCTGTTTGAAAATTCAATTCCATTAACTCCTTAATTTTATGTCACTTTCTCATTAACGTAGTGATTTGGTTTATTATCAACAGCTATATGGAATCAGATCCTGTGAAAATTGCAATAGAAGGGGTAGAGAGGTTCAACAAGGAAAACTGTGATCTTATTATTATAGATACAAGTGGTCGCCATCAGCAGGAAGCTTCTCTATTTGAAGAAATGCGTCAACTGGCTGAATCAACGGTAATTTATATTTACTGTTATTTTCTTCTCTTGTTTTATTTGTCTAATAGGTAAGTGATTTCCAACTGTCTCTTTTAATAATCCAGAAACCAGATCTTGTTATTTTCGTTATGGATAGTAGTATTGGTCAAGCTGCTTTCAGTCAAGCTCAAGCCTTCAACCGAAGTGTTTCAGTTGGTGCTGTTACCGTTACAAAAACTGAGGGTGCAGCGAAGGGAGGTGGTGCGCTTAGTGCGTAAGTGCCACTATATAGCTGTATCTCATTTTAGTCTTTACTGCATTTACTTCTCGAATCAGAGTAACCCTTCTTTATATAAGAATCGGATCAGTTTTTGTTATAAGAAAATGTAAGCTTCGTATGATTTTGAGGCTTATATTATCTAACAGAACATTGATGCATAAAGTATTGCTTAGGGGAACTACTAGGAATTAGTAATGAATTTAGGGAGCCCTATTGTAAGAGGTGTACGTGTTAGGCACCTGGACTAGCATGTCAGCTGGAGTTCTTCCACTTCCATTATCAAGATCTGAATTCAATTTTCCTTGTTTGGCAGAGTTGCAGCCACAAAGAGTCCTGTCATATTCCTTGGGACTGGAGAGCATATGTATGAGTTTGAAGTTTTCGATATTAAGCCCTTTGTCAGCCGTCTTTTAGGTATCATTAACTCTTTGTTTTCGTGATACACTTTCAAGTTTGATATAGTTCGTCATTTAAAAAGTTCTTTCATTTATTGAACTTTCATTTTATATAGGTATTGGAGACTGGTCTGGCTTTATGGAAAAAATCCACGACGCTGTCCCTATGGATCAACAATCTGACCTTCTCCAAAAATTATCTGAAGGAAAATTTTCACTGAGGATTATGTATCAGCTGTACGAGAACCTACTCAATGTGGGTCCCATTAGCCAGGTCTAAGATTTTGTTTCTCTCCTGTATCATATTTGACTTTGGCTTCACTTTACTTGTTTTCCTTCATATGGAGGCATGTGATGTACCTCTAAAATTACTGTGATCTTATTGTGGCTTGTTAGATTCTCTCTATACTTCCGGTAAATAGTGCAGAATTAATGCCTAAGGGTGATGAGAAGGAAAGTTGGTTAAAAATTAAACGCTACATGACTATGATGGATTCGATGACAAATGAAGGTACCTCCTTTTGTATAACACTGTTACTTTTTAGTAGTTTATATTTCAGATATGCTGCCTGGAGTGCTTCATAGGGCAATTGTGAATCTTGAAGTGCATGTGCATGACTTTGTTTACTTCAGAGGTGAGAATGCTTGCATGTTATCTTGACACGCTTGTGACATCTTACATCAGAGTTGGACAGTACCGACCCAAAATTTATGAATGAGTCACGGGTCATGAGGGTAGCAAGGGGTTCAGGTCGTCAGCTCTGAGATGTGATGGAGATGTTGGAAGAATACAAACGCCATGCAAAGGTCTGGGGAAAGATGAAAGGATTCCTCAAAATACCCAAGAAGGGTCAAAAGAGTGCATTGTCGCACAACATGAATCCACAACAAATGAGTAAAGTTCTTCCTCCACAGATGCTGAAGCAATTAGGTATTCTCTTATCCATTTTCTTCTCTGAAGTATTTTTAGTCTTGTGGGGGCACTGCATCCCTTGGCCTAAACAGTTGTGGGAGTTCCCAACGTAATTTGAGCACTGAGGGTAACTGGTTCCCTTTGTTGTTATTATGCTTCCTTTTTAACCTAGTGAAGCACATTATTTAAAGACCTTTAACGTATGATCTCTCAACATGAGTTCCTTACAACTATAACACCTTTTTGGCTGAGTCGAACACTTAATCCACATTACTAATCATTTGGAAAACTTATGTAGGTGGCATGGGTGGTCTACAAAACTTCATGAAGCAAATGGGTTCATCGGAAGACATGATGGGTATGCTTGGAAACATGGGAGGAATGGACCAATAGTTCAACATCCACAACTTCTCGTTAACTCAGTTATATTCTATAAACACACAGACATATAGAGGGTCTTTTCAAGACCACCAGTTAGGGGCACGAATTAGTGGTACAGTAATTATGAAATACCAAGTTAGAAAAGATGATTTTTACAGTAAGTTTTCACTTCTTTCAGTTAAGTTGTGGAGTTCTTCTGTATGCTACTGTCTTTTAGTTAACTCTTCTTTCCTCATTTTCCTGAGGTTAATTTGTAAATATCCTACTTTCTTTCATAAGTTTTGTCTTCTTTACTGTCTGAACTAGTATTTTGAGTATGAAATGAACATACAGATTAAATGGTACTTTGAGTACTTGATGTCTTGATGCATATGTCAAGATTCAACTAACTAAGCCTTTACTCGAATTGTGCAGCACGAAAACAACTAAAAGTAAAATATAGAATAAATTAGACATTCTTCAAATAAGTAAAATCCTCATAGATAGCGTTACACCAGTTACAAAGTTTTTTGCTCTTTTTGTTTCTCTTCACTTCGACCATCGTTTTTTCCTTTTGTGTGCTCAAATAATTTTAGCTTTTCCCATTGTCCAAGCATTGAGATTTGAGATTCTTATACTTTGAGTTCCATTATTGAAAGCATAAAGATGAGTTTCATTATCGATTGCCATCTTTGGGTACACTCTTGCACTAATGCAAACTTTTCCTTCTCCACCAAAGCTTTCCACAACTGAGTGATCTATCTGCAACCCACAAACACATTCATATTGTAGTGTTGTCAAAAGTCTCAAATACAACGGGAACGATACAAAAAGTAGATTTACAAAAGCATAATTGATCCCCAAATTTATGAGCTTATTGTAGAAAGCCAACAAAGAAAACACTATCACAATGAAGAAAACCAACCAAGCATATAGTGGACGATATTCTTAAACTAGAAAAAGGTATGACATACCAAGCTCCTTAGTGAAAGCTTCTCTTGAAGAGGATTCACATCAAGAAAAGCTCCGTATGTAGTTTTGTCTAGTTCCGGGCTTTCGCTTAAAGAAGACCTGTTTTATTGCATTTTGAGTGGCATTTCAGTATAGGTGTAGATATAATGTAAAATGAACATAATGCAAGAACTCTAACCTGCTCTGATCACTGCACATGAGAACCACAAATCTTTCTGGAGCTTTGAATACCCTGAAGAAGATAGCTGTTTGTTCCTCCAAGTGTTTTGATGCCAAAACTAAGAAACCAAATGGTCCAAAGCTACCTTTAACTGATGCTCCTTTTTTACTACAAAGTAGTTGTGGATTAACCCATCTCGGGTCCATGATTTCAGCTTTCTCTAACCCTTTTAGATCAAATGATACCTCTACATCCGCCTTTTAGAAAAATAATGTACATTTATTAGGTGGACTTCGTCGATAAGGATTCTTGAAACAGAAATGGTACAAATGTAGAAACTTGGCAATTAAGAGAAAAAATACTGTTAAAATTGATAGTTCCATGGAATTAGCTGCAATCATACTCAGCCTATAAGATTTGAATTCGAGGAAGAACAGAAATTGTTTTGGACTTGTAATGGACGGACGGAAGGAAACAATTTATCAAAAGCATAGCTAGATAAATAAAGAACTTACTTGAGAGGCTGTTACACCAGAAACTTCTACTACCGAACCCATTTTAAGCTCTTTATTATGAAGACTAACGTGCTCTTTACGCAGCTTTTCAATCTCCATTACGGGCCATTGCACCAGATGCTTTTCAGATTTATCGAGCCAAAGACTCCGAGGAATTGCCTAGGAAACCATCAAGAATTAGAAAGAAAATTATATAGTCCATATTCAAGAACAGATGCATCACTTGTTTAAATTGTGCTTACCTGAATTCCAGCCCATCCTTTCTTGACATCATCTCCACGAGCGTCAGATTCGTTTATCCAACCCCACAAAATCCTTCTATTCTTTTCACTATCGAAAAATGTTTTAGAAGCATAAAACTTCCCATAATCATATCTAAGTCCTGCATCACCTTCAACAGATCCATGGTCAGGAATGTACTTGTCCTTGTCATGCAAATACTTTCCGACCGTGTAATAGTCATGTTTCGTGTCATCTAAACTGAGTTTAAGTACATGTTTCACCGTAGAACTTATCACAGAAGTGTCCACACCCTTTTTACTACTGTTAAGGTAAACAGGGAAGAAATCCGGACATTCCCACATTCCATTTTTAGTCGCTGAATGAAGCGGATGCTGAGATTTAGTCCAATGAATAAAATCTTTGCTCCTATATAGAATTGCCAGTCCACGGTGCCCATTTCTTTTGCTTCCAACAAGCATTCTCCATCTTCCATCGTGTCCTTTCCAAGCAGTTGTAGGATCTCTAAATTCACTTGCATTGATTCCATTTACGGGTGTTGGCACCAGTAGAGGATTTTGAGGTATTTTTACCCATTCTGTCAGAAAAACGTCAGATAGATTTTTGGGTACGGCTAGATTCTGCACTTGACGATTTTGGTGGTCTTTTCCGGTGTAAAGAATTACTGGTTTTTCTCCGGGAAGAATTGTGGCAGAACCAGACCAACACCCGTTTATATCATATGGTTCTGATGGGTACATGGCGTAAGCATGGTGCATCCAATTTACAAGATCTGTCGATGTGGCATGAGCCCACACTATATCACCCCAAACTGCTTTTGTTGGATTATATTGGTAGAAGAAATGGTAAATTCCCCTGTAAATCATTGGTCCTGCAACAGCACCAAACATCAGAGTAGAAAACAACGCTAAGATAACCGTTTGCTTAGAATATAACTGAAGATAGAAATGAAACTCACCGTTAGGATCTGGAATTCCAAGTACAACACAGATTTTCAGTTCCATTAGTGGATGATCATGCAAAAAAAAAGAAGCAAAAGAAACATGATAGAAAGAAAAAGAAAGCAGACAACAACAAAGAAGGGGGGTTGAGAATACGGTTACCATTTATCCAATTCTTGGCAGGTTGGAAGTGAAAACCAGTTTTATGAGGCTGATTTTCTGTAAAAGTAGCAGTAGAGAGAAGTTCATACTCGGAATTGGTGTAATAAACTTGGTGCGAAGATTCAACTTGAAAACCATAGTGAAGCAAAAGAAAACAGAAACAAATGAAGCAATGAATTCTAGATATGGCAGCCATGAGTAGTATTTGCTTGTTGTTGTGGAAATGAGAAGGAACCCAAACATGGGTATTTATGGTTAGGGCCAACTTGTTTAGTTTTGTCTAGGCCAAGGCAACACCATTAAGTGGCGAAAAAAGAGTATGTTCAGAACACTGTATTTACAACACAAAAAAATGATACCTTGAAAAGTTGAAATGGACCATTCACCATTACTCGTCCTTGTTGAATGTGCAATTATTATATCATTTCTTCAATGGGATTAGTCGACCTTTGATTTAAAAAGGTGTGGTGCTATATTTTTTTTTTTAAAAAAGAAAGAAAAAAAAAGACAAACAAAAGGAAGAAAAAGAAAGAAAAAAGGCGTGGTGCTAAATAATAGAGCATTCAAAATCCAGATTAAGCCAAATTCTCCAAATGATCTATCACTAGGGGTATGACAAATTTCTAAAAACAAATCCTTTCGTGCCATAATTTCCACCCAATTTCAAGTGCCACATAGGACACAACCCTTGGAAAGCCAGTCTTTGATTAGTGTATGGATCAAAAATGAGTAACACGGTGGAAATAATTTCAACTTTATGATTGATGGCTACGACAGGTCAGGTCTCACAGAAAAAGATTTTAGTATAAAAAATCGAACTCAGGTCACTAGTGTCTCACTGTACTACAATAACATCGGCAAGTGGTACACTAATACATAATTTTTACAACAAAGTTTTGGGATTTTTCTTTCCAGATTTCTTGGTGGATGCCGGTAATATGAATTCAGTAATATACCTAACCGGTAGCATCTAATTGTGTCGACAGAGCTTGAGGCCAGAGTTTCCATCAAGTTTTTGGTAGGACACCAAAACCTTGAGTTCTTTACCCATCATCATAGATGATAAACATTTAATGGACTCATTTGTGGTTTTGGATGTCGGTAATAAAAATCTTCATGACGCTCTAACTAGGATTTACATAGATGGGTACACCATCTTAAACACAAAATTACAGGAAAGCCAAATGTTTCTACGGTGAATGAAGGGCCACACGCTATATCATACGATTGCGATAGATAGTGATGTATTGTTACTCTTCCTTCTTATAAAAACAAAATAAAATGAACATACACCGGAGTATAAAAGACTGGTGTTAAAAATTTCTTAGATCTTCTTCGTGGAATTTTTATGGAATAACTTTGAATACTGATTGTGAATGTCATTGGCGAATGCAATTTTTTTTGAATCCAAATCTTGAAAAACTGTTACATCACCGAAAGTTTGGACTCTTGAGGCTTTTCAATATTTTTCACGGTTTGGTTAGAACTATTAGTTTATTTGTAGTGTCGGTCACAATATATACTTGGGTTTCCAAAAGGTAATTTTTAGTGTCGTTCTAATAATAATAATGATGTTGCCACACTAATGACAGTTTACAATTGCAGGTTCACAAATGGGATCCACCAGATAGGGAATATGTTAAAATTAACATTGATGCACCATTTCTTAAAACACCTAATGCATGAGACACTGAACTAATAGTGAGAAATTTTGCATGCCACTGTCTTGGAGCTAAAGGGTGCTTCTTCAATGGAGGAATGATAGAAGATCAGGAGGTGGAGCAGCTGGAAAGTTTGGCCATAAAACAGGCAGTGGAATGGGCAATTGCTAGAGGCTACACCAAAGTTGTGTTTGAGTCTGATAATGAAGTTTTAGTTAAGTCAATAAAGGAACAACACTCTTATGTTCATTGGATGAATCAAGGATCTATCCTTGACATCAAATATCTTCTACAGTCAATAATTTTTCTCTTGCCAAGCAGTTAATAGACTTGAGAACTGCCTGGAATATAAAGTAGCTAAGAAAGTCATTAATATAATAGATTTTGAATATGTTGGTGTTCTTCCACAAGATATTCTAGATTAAGCAAAGGAAGACTACACAATCTGTGATCATCATATTTAAATCAATATATTTTCTGTTTTGAACCAAAAAAAGAAAAAAAAGAAAAATCCTGTAAGGGGTTCGACCGGCACTGGATAACAGTGTGATTAAAAGGGGAAAAACAAAAGAGGCGCTGCTAGACTTGCCACAAAATTTCCGGAGAATTTTCCCGAGGGGTCCAATGACATTAGGATAACCCCTTTATCGTCCGGATAGGTGTAGGTTCAAGCAGAATTTTGAGAATGAAACCATCAAACATCTTTAAAATCTCCTTTTTAGAAGTGTTTAGATAGTGTGGTTTCATTTCCGTTATAAATAAAATTCTCAAAACAATTTTTTTTCTCTCAAAGATCTTCCACATAATCCATAAGTTCGATCCAACTAAAAATGATTTCATAACTTTTAATTCAACTAATTAATCTAACAACATTAATTAAGTTAAACAAATTTATTAGTACTAATTAAATAAGGACAGTTTAGTCATTTTAAAAATATATATGTGTAAGTGGCTTTGGGTTTTACTTCCTAATGAACCTATTTTGTTTTATTAGGTGTACCCAATTAATCCAAGATACCCCAATTATTTTATTTAATTTTTTGTTTTCTGAATCATACTCCCTGTGTACCACATATATAGGCGGAGGGACCAATTCTCTTAGATTAAGAAAATTACCTTGAATTCATTATTTTCATGTTTTTTCTTGTTTTACCCTTTGTATACTAACACAATTTTCTATGTATAATAAATAAGGGTATTTGTGAGAAAATTCATCTTGAAAATAGGACTCCGCCTATCTAGTGAGACAAAGATAAATTCAAAATTCCGCATATATAATAGGCACAGAAGGAGTATAAAAAAGTTTTTCCAATATTAAATCAAAATTATCGCTATGGGTCATGGACTCATGAGTGCAAATATTTTGGAAGTCTAAAGTTATCAACACTACGTGTACTGAAAGACCTAGTAATACTGTGGAAACAGATTCAAAG
>JAJJMB010004060.1:1363218-1383825 GCA_023531105.1 Papaver atlanticum | reverse complement strand
CCATCTAATGCTACGGGAAGTTGTAACCAAACAGTATACTTGTATTTCCGGAAAACTTGTAAACCCTATCAATATATAAATGAATATTCATCTCCACAAGAAATGTGTGAGATTTCACCTGTAAACATTCAACTCTAGTTTCTGTTTTGGTATCACGCCATCGATCCTAGAAACCACGCAACACAAACCCAAAAAAAATCTCAACACCAATGGCTGCTGAAATTGCAACTCTACAACAAATCCATGTCAATCACCTAATAACACTTAAGCTTATTGAAACCAACTTCCTTCCGTGGAAGACTCAATTTAAACCCCTTCTGAAAGGGTACAAACTTCAAGGCTACGTCGATGGCACAACACCCAAGCCACCACGAAACCTACCAAATTCACAGGCTATAAACCCTGAATTTACTAAATATGAAGAGATTGACTCCATTCTCTTAGGATGGCAACTTTCTTCATTATCAGAATCTGTACTAGGCAAGGTTACTGGCTTAGAAACTTCAAAGGATGTCTGGGATACTCTAGAGAGAGAGTTTGCTCCAAAAATGAAAGCTCATCAAATGCATCTGCGAAGACAGCTACATAGCCTCTCCAAAGGTAATCTTACTATGCAAGCCTTTTTCAATAAAGCTAAGTCTCTGTCTGATAGTCTTGCAGCATCTGGGTATGTTGTATCTGCTGATGATATGAAATCTGTAATCTCCAATGGTTTAAATCAATCCTATGATCCAATTGTTACTGCACTTGGTACCATTGATAGAGATGGATATGGAGACCTTTAAGGCTCATCTTCTCACCTTTGACATGAGACTGGATCAACAAATGGCGCTACTGCAACAGCCAATAGCTAATGTAGCTGTCTCCAATGCTGCACCAACCTCAACAAGACCAGATCAGAGGAGATCACGGAACCAGTATCCTGCAAATCGTGCACCTAATCAATGGAACAACAATCCATCTAACTAAGGTCCTTGTCAAATCTGTGGAAGGCGAAACCATATCGCTACTAGGTGTTGGTATCGCTTTGACAAGGAGTATGTGCGGCAGCCAAGACCACCAGCTGTCTATGTTGCACTACCTGGAGGAGGGGCTGATGCTAACTGGGTCACTGATACGGGTGCCACACATCACCTCACTGCAGACATCAGTAACCTTAATATCCCTTATGAATATGAAGGTACTGAACAGGTTCAAGTAGGAAATGGTAATTCTCTACCAATTGCAAATAATGGTAATGCAGTTTTTACTCATAAGAATCGCTTGTTTCAGCTAAACAACATTTATCATGTCCCTAAGATCAAAACAAACTTGTTATCTGTCTATCAATTTTGTAAAGATAACAATGTGTACTTTGAGTTTCACACAAACTTTTTTATTGTGAAGGACAAAGAAACGGGGACAATGCTGCTGCAGGGAAAGAATAGAAATGGGCTTTACATGTTTGAATATGTTGGAGAAATAAATAATAAGATAGCACCAAAGTCCTACCTGTCGAATTCCCTACCAAGCTGGCATCAGCGTCTAGGGCATCCAATGATCCGCACCGTTGCTAGAGTTATCAACAAGTTTTCTTTACCTGTTTCAAATAAAGTTTTTGATTTCTGTCACTCTTGCCATGTCAGTAAGAGCAAGAAATTAACTTCCCTTTCCTGTTAGTAGTTCAATCATTGATAAACCTTTAAGTTTGTTAGTCTCTGATTTATGGGTATCTCCACATCTTTCAAGAAATGGCTATCGTTATTACATGCTTATACTTGATGCTTACTCTCATTATACTTGGATTTTTCCTCTAGTACAAAAGTCAGATGCATTACCTACTTTCATACAATTCAAAAAACAAATAGAGAACCTTACAAACTTTAAAATAAAGGTTTTTCAGTCAGACAATGGGGGTGAATATCAAAAGTTTACTCAATTTCTTAATAATTAAGGTGTGGTTCATAGGTTTTCGTGTCCTCACACATCGCCTCAAAACGGTCTAGCTGAACGTCGTATTGAACATATCACTTAGTCAGGTCTAGCTCTCTTGTTTCATGCATCAATGCACAAGTCTTTTTGGGCTGAGGCTTTTACCACTGCCTGTTATTTAATCAACAGAATCCCGGCCTCAAAATCTGAAACTAAAACTCCGTTAGATCTCTTATTCAACAAAACCCCAGATTATTCGCTTTTGAGAGTCTTTGGGTGTCTATCATATTCCTTGTATTCGTCCTTACAATAACAACAAGCTCGAACCCAGATCTTTAGCTTGTGTTTTTATAGGATACAGCAGTGCACATAAAGGATACTTGTGCCTGCATAGACCTACTAATAGAGTTTATATCTCTCGACATGTAAGATTCGAAGAAAGCTCATTTTCGTTCTCTCCCAAGCAGCAGGTTGGTTCTGAAACTCACCATGAAATTAAGTTTCCTAGTACTAAGTTACTTGCGACACCAGCTTTCAGATCTCACACAGTTTCTGCAGCTCCACAAGTTCAATCTGAAATGCTTCAGGTGCAAGGAACGGATACGTCAGTGACTTCTACAGGTTCACAGCTAGACCACACTGTCCATAACGTCTTCCCTGAAGTTTCAGCACCTTTCCAGGCTACTACAACTTCTGCAGTTTCACAGCACGGGGTCTCAGCAACTGAAACTGTTCCTGCCAGTCCCGTAGCTACACAACCTGGGGTGTCTGCATTTGAACCTGCACCCGTCATTTCTGCAGTTTCACGGACTGAAGGTTCTACTACTACAGCCACTACACAACCTGTAGCACCACCACCTGAGCAGGTTCCACAATATTCAATGATTACAAGGCGGAGAGCAGGTATAACAAAACCCAAACAGAAATTGTGCTTAACTGCTTCCAAGCATCCTTTGCAAGATTCGGATTTCATGGAACCCACTTGTTACTCAAAGGCATGCACTAATCCTAAGTGGAGAACGGCCATGGACGTACAAATTAATGCCTTGCTAACCAATGGAACCTGGTCTCTTGTGAAGTATGAAGATGGAATGAATGTAGTTGGCTCAAAATGGGTTTTCCGCATCAAGCAAAAACCAGATGAAAGTGTTGATCGCTACAAAGCACGACTAGTCGCGAAAGGTTTTCACCAGCAAGAAGGTGTTGATTATGGAGAGACATTCAGTCCAGTTATCAAACCATGCACCATAAGGCTTGTCTTGTCCATTGCAGTTATGAACAACTGGAAACTTCGGCAACTAGACGTAGAAAATGCGTTTTTACATGGTGTCCTAGAGGAGGATGTTTATATGAAACAGCCAGCAGGTTATGTCGATCCTAACTATCCTAATCACGTTTGAAAACTACATAAGTCCTTGTATGGACTTTAACAAGCTCCACGAGCTTGGTTTTCTCGGCTAAGTGGATATCTAACTCATTTGGGTTTCAAAGGTTCAGTTGCAGACAGTTCTCTCTTTGTCCATCAAACACCAAACTCCATTACCTACGTCCTGGTATATGTGGACGACATTATTGTCACTGGTTCCAGTCCGGTACTAGTTGAACAACTGATCACAGATTTGGGAAAAGAATTTTCAGTCAAGGACATGGGAGACCTATCCTTCTTTCTGGGAGTTGAAGTACTTCATCAAGGTACAAATCTTGTTCTTACTCAGAGAAAGTATATATCTGACTTACTTCGACGAACAAAAATGGATGGGGTACGACCAGTCTGTACACCTCTTGCAGCACAATCCAGACTACAGAAGCAAGGAACAGAAAAGTTTTCGGAACCTACACTTTATCGCAGTGTAGTTGGAGCCCTACAATACTTGCACATCACTCTCCCTGACATCTCGATGGCTGTCAACAAAGCATGCCAATATATGCATGACCCATATATTTAACATTGGGGAGCATGTTAAGAGAATTCTGCGATACTTGAAGCATACAGTGGATTACGGTTTATTCCTAAGGCCTAGCTCTGACAATACTTTACACGCCTACTCGGATGCAGATTTGGCAGGGAATTTAGATGATCGCAGGTCTACAAGTGGCTACTGTATTTACTATGGGGGTAATCTCATCTCATGGAGTGCGAGAAAACAGAAAACAGTTTCCAAGTCAGGTACGGAAGCTGAATATAGAGGAGTTGTTGTAGCTACTTCGGAGCTTATTTGGATTCAATCTCTACTAAAGGAATTAGGAGTTTCCACAGCAGCACCAATACTTAGGTGTGATAATTTGGGTGCAACCTATCTTACTGCTAACCCTGTGTTCCATGCTCGAACTAAACACATTGAGATAGACTACCACTGTGTTCCATGCTCGAACTAAACACATTGAGATAGACTACCACTTCGTCCGTGAAAGAGTTGCCAACAAAGAGTTACAAGTTAGATTCATATCCTCAAAAGATCAACTTGCAGACGTGTTTACCAAGGGATTGGCGTCACCAAGGTTTCAGTACATTCGTGACAAGTTGCACATTCGACAACTCACGCTCAACTTGAGGGGGAGTGTCAACCCTACGTGTACTGAAAGACCTAGTAATACTGTGGAAACAGATTCAAAGGGAAAGTCCTAGTATTTCTCTAACTTCCTATTCTTCCTCCATCTAATGCTACGGGAAGTTGTAACCAAACAGTATACTTGTATTTTCTTGAGAACTTGTAAACCCTATCAATATATAAATGAATATATTCCACAAGAAGTGTGTGAGATTTCACCTGTAAACATTCAACTCTAGTTTCTGTTTAAAGTGTCCTTCAATTGGGTGTTGAATTCCACAAAATAATTAAATAACTCCAATTTCAACAAAAATAAAATAAAATAAAATAAAGTAACTCTAATGTAGCACTGAAAAGAGTTCTTTTCCAACTACCGGAGATGCTTTAGTACAAGTGAATATCGGATTTTGTTAAAGGAAGTAGTTAGTGTATACTTTCTATGGCATCCTTCCATAGATAAGTTCTATGGAATTGCATGTTGTATGGTTTGTACGCCTAGCATCTGCTTATGGTGTCAAAGATCTACAATCTCATTTACGCGCGCGTCTTATTGGACGATGACCAAAGGGAGGAGTCCCTATGTGATGAAAAAATGGTGACTTTGTCGGTCACAGAGAATGTGCAAAAAAATGACAAAAAATTTAAATTTTTGGAAATTTGGAAACAGATCAATACAATTCATAAAATTGATCATGGATTTCGATCAAATACAATCAACTGAACAAATTAGATGTTCACATTTCATCAAAATCTCCATTGATAGGCTCGGAATCGATCAATTTATTCTTCAATATTTTCCAAATTGCAATAAGAAAATGAAAATAAATAAAAAACCTCTGCTGATTTAGTAAACTTGATCCAACTGAAGCTTTAGTAGTCAAACCCATTCCTTTGTATCTTGAAACATGTTTAAATTCGACAAATTGAAGATGCAGAGAATTAAACTGCAGAATCACATAAGCAGAGAATCGGGTTAAGAAGATGAAGTTTTCGGACCCAATCTTCACTGGATCCGACCCATTTTACCGTATTCGATCCACATTTTTAC
Organism: Papaver atlanticum; assembly: GCA_023531105.1. Classification (NCBI taxonomy): domain Eukaryota; kingdom Viridiplantae; phylum Streptophyta; class Magnoliopsida; order Ranunculales; family Papaveraceae; genus Papaver; species Papaver atlanticum. The sequence continues at coordinate 1,378,317 of JAJJMB010004060.1, read as the reverse complement.
TCTTCAGCTACCCCAACCCATATTCATGCTCAATGCTCACTGATGCTTGCTATTCTCGTTGAGTTGAATCTGAGTTGGCTACACATCCCATTCGATTTTCACAGCGAGATTTCATTATAATTTAAATCAATCTAACAACCAGTATAAAGCCCTTATACAAAATTATATGATTTAAAGGAAGTAGTGAAAGTATTTTAGTGAAGAATTAAAATTTGTATCAAACCCTTGCTCGAAATTTCTTCCGTCTTGTACCAAAAAAAAAATTTTAAACGAAATTCTTCTTTGATTTAAGGGAAGAAGTCAAAGATTTTAACGGACTAGAGGAAAAAGTGGAAGGGAGAACATACAAACAACCAGAACTGCTGGATATTGTTTTCAAAACGAAGAAACAACAAAAATTTTGGCTTGATTTTCAAAACGTAAGAGAGTTTATTGACGGTGGTGATCTTCATTTCCTGTAGAGAGAGACAGAGGGGGGAAGCTGGTAAAAAGAGGAGTTAAACAAGGAAGATAAAGAACAGGTTTTTCTTTAATTCTGGTTATTATCACCTGTTAAACATGCATACAGGGGGCTTTCCACGTAGAGTGATAGGCGTTGGTAATCACCTTCAGAGTTCAGACTTCATTGATTTATTTATTTTTATTTTTATAGTCGCAACTCACATGGAGTAGGCATATGTTGTTTAAACTAAAAACTTGTTTGAACATCGTTACGCATTATCTCAAGTTCGGGATCACAAATTTATGAAATTTGAACTGTATTTAGATTTGCTTATGTTAGTATTTGGAACTGAAGTATGCTTTTGGATTTTTTTTTCTTTTTTGCAGGAAGCTTTTGGTAATTGAGGTGTTGATACTTGAGGAGATATTTATGTGTGAGGGAAATTGGGTGTTATGAGAATTATCCATGGTTCTATTTCTTCCCCGATATCCGGTTATTTGTTTTATAAATTACGCTTGATGATGACGCTTGATTGGCCGTCGGCCTCCCACTGTTGCAGCAGTCATCTAGTCTACATATATGCTCTATCGAGTATTATCACATGGATAGATGGTACGTAATTGATCAATTAATTCACGCACAACTCTTAGCTAGCTTCCTAGCTGCCTTCCACATCTCGATTCAAAATAGACCGACCACCTAGAAAAAACAAAACAATGATAAAACATCTAGATATGCTTTAGGATTCATGTCGATCAACCTTTTCGCATACCCCAATCTACGTGCATGCTGCATAGATAGAATGCTAGAATGAAAATATTTGGCCATTTTCATACCGCTATTGGGCTTGCACTATGAAATATCAGAGAATTGATGAGAAGAAAATATTATGATAAAGTTGTGTTTTTCTCAATTACAAGGACAAGACTATTTCTGACACATTAAGTGTATTTATTACAAACTTAAGTCATACAAACCATGACTTGGCTTGACCAATAATTCTGACTAAGACCAAGACTCTGTTTGACTATAACATTCCTAATAGCCCCCCTCAAGTTTATACTAGCAGGCACAGATATGAACTTGAATTCAAAACAGAACAAAAAAACACAGTTCAATGAACAACAAAAGACTGTGAAGCAAAACCTATAAAAACAGTATCATCTTCAGTATCTGAAGGAGTATCTTCTGCAGCAGTGAGGATAGAAGATAGCTGATTTTTTTGAGACTCCTAGCAATTGTTGAAGTAATGAAGAAAAAGCAGGAAAACATAGTCCTTTTGTGAATATATCTGCAAGCTGGTGTTCAGAAGAAACATGTTGAATCTTCAAAAATCCTGAGATAACCAAATCCCTGACCACATGATATTGAACTTCTATGTGTTTTGCCCTGGCATGAAACACATGATTAGATGCCAAACAGATTGCAGAAGTATTATCATAGTTAACAGTTATTAGATAGTTTACTAAAAGATGCAATTCCTTAAAAAGGTTAGATAACCATTCTAACTCAGAAGCAACAACAGAAAAAGACTTGTATTCTGCTTCTGCAGATGACCTGGACACTGTTGGTTGCTTTTTACTGGACCATGAGATCAAAGAATTTCCCATAAAAACAGCATACCCTGAAGTAGATCTTCTGGTATCAGGGCAACCAACCCAATCTGAATCCGTAGAAGCTGTAATTGAATTTGTATCCCCTTTCCTTAAGACAAGACCTAAACCAATAAAACCCTTTAAATACCTCAGAATCCTTTTAACCAAAAGTAGATGAATATCTGTTGGAGCATGCATAAATTGAGATACATAATTAACACCAAAAGCTATATCAGGTCTTGTGATGGTGAGATACTGTAAACTTCCAACTATAGTTCTATATTCCGTTGCATTTGCTAATAAAACTCCATCATGAATTGAAGCTCTTGATTCCTTCACTACAGGTGTGTTACAAGGCTTACAATGAAGCATATTAGCTTTAGCTAGTAACTCTAATGTATACTTTTTCTGTGTTAGAACTATAGAGTACTCATTTCTACTAGCCTCAATTCCCAGAAAGTAACTTAAATCACCCAACTGCTTCATTGCAAACTCAACACTTAATGATTGAACCAAAGTATTCATAAGAGCATCAGAATTACCAGTGAGTATTATATCATCCACATAGAGCAAAAGAATCATCACAGCAGAAGATGAAAAATAGATGAACATTGAATAATCACACACTGACTTTTGAAAACCAAATTTAACCAAAAAAGTATTGAATCTATCAAACCATGCTCTTGGTTCCTGTTTTAATCCATACAAACTCTTTTTCAAATGACAAACATGATATGGAAAATTTGGATCAACAAAGCCCTGAGGTTGAACCATATAAACATCTTCATTCAAATAACCATGCAAAAATGCATTTGAAACATCTAATTGCTTTATACTCCAATTGTTTGTAATAGCTAAGACCAGGACTACTCTCACTGTTGTTGACTTCACTACTGGACTAAAAGTTTCAGTATAGTCAACACCATCTTGTTGATTACATCCTAAAGCCAATAGTCTTGACTTGAGTCTATCAACAGTACCATCTGCTTTCAACTTCACCCTATACACCCACTTACAACCAAGTTTATTCATGTGTGGCTTTGGCTTAACTAGTTCCCATGTATCATTGTCTTTTAGAGCTTGATGTTCTTCTTTCATAGAAACTTGCCACTTAGGATGTTGTATAATAGTTTTAAAGGTTTTTGGTTCAGATGGAATGTCTAATAAAGAAGAAAAAGAAAAAGGAATATGATGTTTAACCAAAACAGAATGCATAACATGATCACGGAATATTTTTGGTTTTGAAATGCCTATCTTTGATCTAGTTACAATGGAACTAGGAGGAGCATTAGTAACAAAAACAGATGGAATATCAGTAGATGAAGGAGAATGTAAAAGAGTATCAGGTGGTAAAGATTTTGCAGTATATGAAAAATAAAATTCTGTTTCAGAAAAAATGACATTTCTCGAAATATGAAGTTTTCTAAGAACAGGATCATAACATTTATAACCTTTATGCAATGAGCTATAACCAATAAAGACACATCTGACTGATTTAGGAGACAATTTATCTTGTCTAGATTGACCCAAGAAAGGATAACACACAGTGCCAAAAACTTTAAGAAAACTATAATCAGGAGATGTGTTATACAAAACTTCAAAAGGAGATTTATTTTTAAGTATAGGAGTTGGAGTTCTATTAATGAGATATGTAGCTGTTAAAAAAGCATCAAACCAAAAAGATTTAGGACAGGAAGAATTGAAAAGTAATGTATTTCCCATCTCAGTAATATGCCTATGTATTTCTTTTAGCCAAACCATTTTGTTCAGGAGTTTTTGGACAAGAAACTCTAATAACAATCCCATTATCAGTAAGAAAATTTCCTAATGGTTTAATAAGTTCTCTGGCACCATCAGTTTGAAAAGATTTTATCTTTGTAGAAAATAAATTTTCAGTTAAATTTTTAAAATGAACAAAACATTTCAAAACATCAGACTTCAGTTCCATTGGATAAATCCAATGAAACCTGCTAAAATCATCAATAAAAAGTATGTAATATCTATAACCCTGTAAAGAGCAAACTGGAGAAGGTCCCCATTCATCACAATGTATCAAAGATAAAGGAGTAAGAGCATGAGATAAAGAAGTTTGAAAAGGAAATCTCTTACTTTTTGCAATTTGACATGGATGACATAGAGAATTTGATTTTTTTTAGAGGAATTAAGTTGTTGAATGATTTTAGTAGAAGGATGACCTAATCTACTATGCCACATTTTTGAAGAAGCATGCAAAGAAGAAAAAGCATGATGAAAAGATGCAGAAGATATATGATAAAGATTATTTACTATTCTTCCTTTTGCTAATACAACATCAGTGAACAAGTCTCTAATCTCATATCCTTTAGGATCAAGTCTAAAGTGGCAACTATTTTCAGTAGTAAATTGTCCTATGGATAATAAATTTTGTTTCATATCATGTACATGTAGTATGTTCTGTAACTTGAAATTAGCAGTAGGAGTGCATAATGTTGAATTACCAGTTAGAGAAATGGGTAAGGACTTACCATGGACAATAACAACACTGCTTTTTCCTTTGTATGAAGAAGTATTTTGAAGTAATGAAGAATCTCCAGTCATATGTGCAGATGCACCAGAATCAGACAGCCACTGAGTTGAGCTTGAATGATCATCATTAGCAGACATAATATTGACATTGAAACTAGAAAAACCTTGTGAAGTACTAGTACTGCCATTCCAATTTTTCTGTTGAAGTGAAGAATCAGAGACTCCTACAAAACCAGTAGCTGGTGGTGGATAATACCTAAAGTGACATCTACTAGCATAGTGTCGTTTCTTTCTACAAATTTGACATTCTACCTGAGAAAAATCCCATTGCCATCTTCTTGAATCACTAGTAGATGAAGAAGCACCTCTTGTATCTCCATTTGCAACATGCCCATTAGTATTGTTTGTAAAGTGCATATTTTGCTTAGGACCAGCATTCTTGTTATTACCAAAATTTGAAGTTGACCTATTCTTTCTCTTGTTCCCATTATTTTGATTATACCCTGAACCATTGTTATCTCTTCCATAAAATGCAGCAAGATTTTGAGCATCAAAAATAACAGTACTATCCTTCTCCTGATCACTAATCCATTGTTCATGAGCAATGAGTCTTGACTTTAATTTACCAAAAGAGTAAGGAGTATCTCTAATTTGAGCAGAAATAACAAAATTGTCATATTCCCTTCCTCTTCCATTTAGAGTATGCATTAACAAATCAGAATCACTCACTTTTTCTCCAATGGCATCAAGAGAATCTGCAATCTCTTTTATTATGTCTAGATATACCAGTACAGATAAATTTCCTTTCTTAATTCCAAATAATTAAGCTCTTAACATATTTTTCCTAGCTAGGTATTGAGATAAGCTTGATTAAAGATATTCCAAAATTTCCCTAGCAGATTGTAACCCAAATACATCACCAACAATAGTTGTTGTGAATGTAGCTTTTAAACAACTAACTACAAACCTATCCATCTTTCTCCAAAGAACCCATCTAGGATTCAAACTAAGAACACCATCAATTAAAATTCTTTCTTGTGGTTCTTGAATTTCACCAGTAACATGACCACACAGATCCGTTGTAATTAATATTGACCCAAACTGATCACGTCAGAGAAGAAAATTCGAACCATCCAATTTTAATGAAACAAAATTGGTGATGTTTGTAAAAGGAAGTTGAAAATTCAAAGAATTACCAGATGTATCAGCGGAAGCCATTGTAGTTGGATGAACATTGTCGTCGACGTTATTAGCTCTCTTGTGACGCCTTTCGTAGACAAGCATAGCAAGATTGAAAACCCAGATTGAAGACAAAGCAAGAACTCAGATGTTCTTGATGAAAAATTGTTGCAATTGATAGGTAATCAAGCAGAAAAAGGTATTAAGCTTGATTGAAAAATTTGTTTAAGAAATTTAGGGTTTGGATCAGAACCTCTCTGATACCATGTGAAATATCAAAGAATTGAAGAGAAGAAAAGATTTTGATTTGTGATTTTCTCAATTACAAGGACAAGATTATTTCAGACACATTAAGTGTATTTATTACAAACTTAAGTCATACAAACCATGACTTGACTTGACCAATAATTCTGACTAAGACCAAGACTCTGTTTGACTATAACATTCCTAATATGCACCTGACTTCAAATGATTATGGAGAAGAAGTTGCATCGGAGACATGTGAGAAATCCTATGGTAAGTCAGAATATGAAAATGATTATGAACGTACGGGAGATATATTTGGGTTGCAATGGTTGAAGTAGAGAAGAAGTTGCAGTGGAGACATGTGAGAAATCCAGTGGTGAATCAGAATATGAAACTGATTATGAACTATATATGGGAGTTGTAAAGATGATAAACTGGCAAAAATATGTTGTCCCCGAGTCACTGACAATGAGAACCTCGACTAGGAAAATCAGAAAGTGATGATATGTGTTTGCTCTATTCTTTTTCCCTTGTTGCAGTTGTATCCAACAAGATGATAATTGAAACCAAATACTCAATTCTTCTTCATTCTGACCCCATAAAAAACTGATGTGGACATTTGCGGTGTGAGTACGGTAAAATAGAGCATTCTCATTCATTATGGCCCCACACAATGAATAAATAAACATAATTTTACACCACAGTTGTAGACCTTCAACCTTTTACCCACTTCCCGACGTTCCATGAAAATTAACCGTGTAAAGCCACTAAACCCACTTCCTTCCGGTGAAGAGATAAAGAATCCATGAATCCATGATCAGAAACCAACCCTTACCTTCCGTCTTTTGCATTTTAATGAATCAGTTTGTACATGAAAGCACAGATTTCAGTTCGTACGCAGGTTGGTTTGATTCCGACAGTTTAGATTTAGATTTTCTGTTCTATTTTACTAATGTTATTGTTCGTTTCTCACAATTTTTCAATTGATATGGTTAGTTAAGTTGATGCACTGTTGTACAGGTATTATAAAGGATTGCACCTATCAGAATATCAAATGGAGCTCCAAAAGTATAGTTAAACTGATCGGTTACACTGTTCTTCTTACAAAATTTGGTATTCTTGCAGGTAGTACTATGCCTCTTCATTCACTCTTTATTTTCAAATCGATCTTTTTTTGAAACTTACGGAGATATATCTCCCAAAATTCTGATTTCAAGTTAAGTTCTCCAAGCATTATGTTCCATTGTTGGGTATTTCAAAAGAGCAAATAAACGGAATTTAAGTGTTTGTTAAAATGCCAAGCAGATTTTTATCGTGGTATTGTTTTGATTTCAAGATAGTAGCTTCGTTACTGTGGTGTTGTGAACAGCTAAAACATAAAGTTAAATTTCTAGAAGTAATTAAAGTTTAATTAGAAATCATAGGATAGTGAATTACCAAGAGAGTATTAGCAGGCTTACTCTTACATGAATCAATTTTGATATATCTCATCTTTGTCTTTATTAATGTACACTCTGAACTACATATATATCCATCTTATGTTTCTATATTTCTGTTGATTATCACTCACTTTTAGGTTTCATTTGAAAGGTCTTTCGGCAAATCTAGGTAGGCTTCAGTTTAATAGGTTGTTGTTTGATTTTGATTTCAAGAGTTTTAGGGATTTATTTCACTAAGGATGAAGGACACTCTCATGTTTAGTAATTTTCATTAATATGTTTAGCTATTGAAAGCTTATCAACATTTTTAAAGAATTTTTTTAACCAATGAACAAAATAGTATATTGTGTTGATACAAATGGATCAAATGCTCCATATGAAGAATTAGAACTCTATTTTGTTTACCCTAAGAGGAAAAAGTAGAGGAATCAGTTACCACTGAAGTAATAGAAAGAAACTGAAACGTCGTAAATTCTCAGTTCACATCTACTTTAAACTGAACGTGGTTTAGACGTTTATGTTCAATGATTGGTTCATTTTCGTTGCACTATAAGTTTTGATAAATTGTCGATAATTGATGAAATTAGGTCTTTGTTACTGTCAGATAATTGATGGCTGATTTTCTTTTAATGTTCAGGTTATAAGTTGAATTGGAAATGTGAATTGGTAGTTTAGCTGAACAACAGCCTTTGGTAAGAGAACTGTTCCTCTGATATATCTGTATTCTTGGTTGATAGTGGTAACACTCAGTGTGGGTGCCAGATTCTTAAGTATTACTGTTTGCAACATGAGACTGTTTTTAATATTTTATACTTCAATACCAAATGTTTTTTTATTCTTTTTGGTTTCTAATGCAGGGATACAAATGTTGTATGGTATCTGTGAGTGCTTCGGTTATGGTAGAGAATCGTTGTTAAAGATGTAGAATGGGACAACAAAGACTTTAAGATTGAATTTGATGGATAGGTTGAAGGTGTAATGAAGCAGCTTCACCAATCTCCCTTTTGCCAGGTTAGTTTGTATCTCTCTGGCAACACCGATTCTCACTAGAATCTTGCATAGGTTAACGTTTTCCTTTGTTATCAGTTCCAGTAACATTTTTCTCGAATAGAAAACACCAAAAACATTGTCGGGAACTTACTGAAAAGTGAAAAGTTGATTAATTTCAGTTAAATTATGAATACGATTGTTATAGTAGTAGTCTTTGACGTCAACTTACTTTAACACATACTGCAAATGAAGTTATATATATGATAGCCTGATAGGTAATATATATATATATATATAACTTAGTGATAAGCTTAACACTTGAGTAGGATATAGGATAAGCAAATAGGATAACAATGGCAGGGTTCTCTGCTCTAAGACTATTATAATTTTAACACTTGCTTAGTATTTTTTTTTTTTAATATTGTATACAACTCTCAAAAACTGTATACATTCACTGACACTGCTTAGTTGAAGGTGGATTATGTCCATGTCAATGGTAATGGCAATGGCAGGGTTTTCTAAGTCTTGGCCTATACCATTTTCCATCTCTAGAAGTTTGGCCTGGAAAGGATTCTGATCCTCGGTACTTCATTTCAGCCTTTCTCAAGTAATATTGAGACTGTATTATCGGGAAAAGCTTCAAACATTAGAGGTGATTCTAGAAAAACGCTGAATGATAATATTCTTTTTCTCTTGACACTTTCTCAAACGGTGTACATAGCTTCTGTAAAAAAATTCTGCCTGGTCATATGTGGTCACATGGTTGACTACTTTAGTAACTAATTATTGTGAAGTATATCCATGGAGGTGTTGATCTTGCTCAGAACAGAAATTGCGCAAGCACTAATGATCGTAAGGATGCAGAGACTGATAAGAGAAGCACTGGTGAGACGTGGGTGCAAGAAGGGGAATATGCTAACCTTACTTTTGAGGAGTGACTTAATGCTTTCATTGCCTTCTTTGGTGTGGCGATTGAAGTAAACTCAGTCTCTGTCATTTTAGAGGTAATAATTAATACAATTGTCATGTTCGTTGATGATTATCTATTGCTTCCCTTCCACCCCCTTTCTATCCCCACCTATCTCACTATCTGTTCTGATCCGATGATACAAGTTTAACAGGAATGGTACTCAGGAAGCTGCAGACGTTCTCAAGAAGCAAATGTGCGCGGAGGCGCAACTGGGTAAGAGGCAGTTGAAAGAAGAGTGCATATCCTAAGTTTGTCTTTTATAGGAACCAGGACTGAGCATGTAATGAGCTCTGTAGTGGATGGCAACCATTGTCCATTTGTGAAGTGCAATGTAATCCCAATAAATTATTCGCAGCAACATTCATCTGCTGCTGCGAAAAAATAGCTGTCATAACTCAAAATTTACAGTGATCAAGTAACAGATGTATGTACATATATCTTTGCCCTTGCTAAAGAATATCTTTATTGGTGTTCTGCAAATTTATACGTCCTATTTTGGAGAAGTTTATGAATTGTAAAATGGCTTTTAAGTAGTAAAGTTCTGGGGTTCATGGATGTTATGAATTCTTAGAACCTATTTTGGGGTTTTCAGGAATTTGTTCATCAGGACATCATGGTAACTACCCGATGCGTAGCACGGGTTACTTCCTAGTTTACGGTTGAAGACATCTATGGTTGGTTTGGCTCCAAGTGTAATTCTGGTTCATGCAAATGAAGATGATAAGCAACTTAATTTTTTTTAAATGAGTTATCTTTGTAGTTGTGATATAGACTCATTGGTTATTCTATTAAGTAAACTGCAGAGGAGCGTCTACGTAATAGCCCACTACACCGAGGTACGTACTGCATAATTTTCTTGAGGAACTTGTTAAAAATTCACATGGGTTGCCGATTTGATGCTCAAGCTCAACACATAAAATTCTTGACAACTTGATCATTAAGTTAGTTATAAATTCCCGTGCTCTACTGTTCCTTTGAGCTTGCCGGCAACATTGGAAAATGTACAGGGTGTTTGAATGCCACTAGTAAAAGTTAACCCCATAAATCAGAACAGAATGGAATTAATTGATTCAGAAAAGGTTTATTTTTTTTGTATCAAGAAGTCATTTCTAAAAGAAAAATCGATATAAAATCAAAAATTTTGCCTCACAAGGTTACCAAAAACCCACTTAGAGATGTCAGAACAAAATTAATAACATAAATCACACTATTAATTAATAACAAAAGATAGAAAAGGAAAAAAATATCAAAAAAAATAAAATCAAATTCTTGTCTCACACAAAAACAATGATAAAATCCTAGTTAGATATATCATATGTTTCTTTCGGACCCGAATGTAATGTTTGACAACTATTGAGCAATGCATCACCTTTTGAAATCTAGAAGAGCAAAGAAAAAACATTAGCTCTATCGATAATGCCGAAGGCCAGAATGATCCTTTCCCATTCTATATAGCATGCCCAGTAGAGGACCATGTCGTCCCGTTTGATTGAAATGCATCATTAAAACCAAATGCAGCCGCATTCCAAACAAAGAAAACAAAAATAAAATAAAAAACTATTTAAGAACGCACTTGTTAGTCTCCTAACAAGTATTTACAAAATTATTTTTAAAGCTCTTTTAACTAGATGGAAACAGGTTATGCCTAAGCTGATCTCACCAAATTCAAAGAGCTTATATTGAGGGGAGACAAATATATAGTGGATGGAACATAATTGCTAATGAATTGCTAGATATACTCGGTTAAGGTCTAATGTTCCAGGTACTATTTGCAAGATAGACTTGGAAAAGGCTTTAGATAGAGTTAACGGGATTATCTAGAGTTTGTACCGAAAGAAATGGGTTTTGGTGAAAAGTTCGACATTGGCTAATTAAAGTTTAGTTATTCTTCGGCTTCCTATATTGTGCTAATGGTCCTTCATTTCGTTTCCTCATAAGCTTTAGTCGTGTTCGACAAGGAGATCTAAGGCCAAGCACAATGGTCACCCTTATCCCTTAGCTATAGCTTATTTAAAGCTAAGGGAAAAGGGGCTCAAGGAAACCTCATTATGGTGCTATGTCATTGTCATGAAAGAGTCATGACCTTGTTGTAATGGGCTTTGGCCTTTATCTGTTATGTCTTTTGTTAGGCCTTTATTTAAGTTGTCCTAGGGTTATTTTCCTCGAGTCCTGTTAGTTGAGTTTGATGTGCTGGGAACCGTCCGATTGTGAGTTGTGGATTGGTCCTTTAATAACCAATGAGTGTGTCCTCCTGAGTTTAATGAATGAAAATATAACCTAGCTTCTCTACCTTCTCTGTTCTTCAATTTCTTCTTCACAAAGAGTTTTTTCTGAGCTAATTTGTAACGTAGACCGTTACAATTGGTATCAGAGTACTCGATCCGAGTGGATTGTGAAAGATGGTTAACCAAAAAGATTTCGATGATTTACACAAGAAGTTCAATACACCGATGAAGAGTCATGAAGAGATTCTTAGGAAGTATGACGTGACTCAAGGCAACATTAGTAAATCCATACACACTGAAGTTGAGGCAAGGGAGGAAAGAATCATAAATAAGCTGAAAACTGGTGAAGGGTTGCCGCAGTCACCACATGGACTTCTATTCCAGGAGAGATCTGCAAGCAGAAGCAATATGGGAGGTAATCATCAAGTTTCACCTCAATTTTCTAATCCACATAAACCCAAGGTCGAATTTCCTAAATTCGATGGTATTAACCCTAGATCTTGGATTAGGGAGTGAAGAAAGTTTTTTCAATTACATATGATGGATGAGGAACATAAAGTCATGTTAGCCTCCTTGTACTTAGAGGGTAAGGCTGATATTTGATTTCAAGATTATCAGGAAGGGAAGGATATAATTGTATGGGAAGAATTTGCTTCTGATATAAACTTTCGATTCCACGAATTGGGTCATGATGATATTGTTGAGGAATTCAATAAGTTGAGTCAAGATGGGAAAATGATAGAGTATCAAGAGCTTTTTGAAGAATAGAAAGCCCTTATGCATGCTAAAAATACACACTTGACAGAAGAATATTTCACCTCCATCTTTGTCAGTGGGCTAAAAGAAGAACTAAGGCTGGCAGTTCAAATGCTTTCCCCTACAAGCCTTAAGAAGGATATGTACCTAGCCAGAATGCAAGAAGCTATACTTTATAAGACAACTAGGAGAGTCATATATATTCCCAAACTGCCTCCACTATCCATTCCCAGCAGTAGCAACAGTAGAGGATATGACGTCACTTCACCAAAGACTAACTCCTCTTCCCCAAAGAGCAGAAGCAGTCCCAAGCTACCTCCAATAAGGAAGCTCACCTACGCTGAAATGAGGTCAAGACGTGAAAAAGGCTTATGCTATAACTGTGATGATGTGTATAGACAAGGACATAGATACACTAAACAGTAATTGTTCATGCTAGTGGGGGATGATGAAAAACAATGCACATCTGAAGAGGAGTCACCAGGCAGCTCCCCTTGATCCAAGAGCTAGAGGAGGAAGTAAATATTTCCTTACATGCCCTATCAGGTAACATTTATCACAACACTATTAAGGTCCAAGGAAAAACTAGAAATAGAAGGTCTATTACTATATTGGTGGAAAGTGGCAGCACACACAGCTTCATGGACCCTGAACTAGCCAAGAGTGGTGGGGCTATTATTGAACCAACTTCAGATTTTCAAGTTGTCGTGGCAGATGGTAATAAGCTACTCAGTGATGCCAAATGTTCTAACTTCAGTTGGAGCATGCAGGGTCACTAGTTTAATTTTGATACGAGGCTACTGGCTCTAGGAGGGTGTGATATGGTGTTGGGTGTTGACTGGATGAAGAATATTAGTCCTGTGAAATTTGATTTCAAGCAGATGACTATAACTTTCACTAAGGATGAAGTGGAAGTTACCTTATTGGGTAACACTGAAGCACCAAAAATTTCTTTAATTGTCAGGAAGTGCATGTAGAGGTATTTTAATAAGAACAGACATGGAATAATGGGTCATCTATATGCCATAACTGATGAGGACTCAACAAGTAAAATCCCTAAGTTCCTAGAACCTATTTTCCAGGCCTATTCCTCCTTGATTCAAGAGCTTAACTCACTCCCACCCATCAGAGCTCATGACCATCACATTCCTCTCAAACCTTTGCCCACAACCCCATATCAAAGACCCTACGTGCAGAAAGGAGTGATAGAGCAATTAGTTCAGGAGATGTTAAACATATGAATTATCAGGCCAAGTCACAGTCCGTTCTCATCTCCAGTTTTGTTGGTCAAGAAGAAGGATGGAGGATGGAGGTTCTGTGTGGGCTATAGGAAGATTAATGAGATCACAGTAAAAGACAAATACCCAATCCCAGTGATAGAAGAATTGTTGGATGAACTCAAAGGAGCAAGGGTATTCACTAAAATAGATTTAAGAAAAGGATACCACCATATCATAGTGTACCCACCTGACACTCCTAAAACTGCTTTCAAGACACAACAAGGTCATTATGAGTTTCTTGTTATCCCTTTGGGATAACTAATGCACCTGCAAGTTTTCAAACACCGATGAATGACGTTTTCAAGCCATACCTAAGGAAGTTCATCCTAGTGTTCTTTTATGATATCTTAATCCACGTCCCTGACATGGAGACACATAAGAAGCACCTAGAGATGGTACTATCCATCCTCCAGAAGCATTCCTTATTCATTAGGCTCAGTAATTTGTGACGGATCAGAAAATCTGGACTTCAAGCGAACCGAGTTTCGGTCCGCGTAGCAAACTCCGACTCTCCGATACGCCACTCAAGTAACCGGACCTTCAAATTATTCTGAGCAACTCGAATTCGAATTACCTAAACTGCATTAAAAGCAAGCACACTTAGCATTTATTCTCCAATTATGAGAGATGACCAGTTGTCAAAATGAGAGACGGACAGTTGCCAAAAATAATAGACTTATATGGCCAGTTGCCAATTCTAACAATTAATATGGCCAGTTGCCAAAACGGAAGATGGCCAGTTGCCAATTCAAATAATTCATGTGGCCAGTTGCCATTTCAAATCATATGGACAGTTTCCAATTCAAGTAATTCATGTGGCCAGTTGCCATTTCAAATAATTCAGGTGGCCAGTTGCCAGACGGCTAGTTACCATCGTTATACGGTGACGCCATTGGCCAGTTTCCAATGGTGAAGGATGACCAGTTGCCATCGTTTTACAGAGACGCCATTGGCCGTTTGCCAATTGTGAAGGATTGTAATCATCTCTGAATAGATGGTATAAAACTGCAAAGCAGTAACCAAGACTTCCAGATGATATGAACAACCTTGTAGAATTGTGCTGAACCGCACAGCGGCTGCCTACGTACCCTCTCTGTTGCTCGAAGGGATCAAGCACGATCGTAGTTCGTCACTTTTGTTTAGATAGTATGAACTACCTACAGTAGCAACTATCTCTTATGCTATCAAGTAAACCGATTAAGGAATATGTATACACAGACATACATGAGAAGCATAACCCAAAATGTGGACATTAGCGCTTCTATATATTTCAGACCATAATACATATTTCAGACCATAATACGTGGTAAACTATCTTTCCTAGCACATACAAGCACAACAAGCTAAATAACCCAATCAAATATGTGTTCGCCTCACAGTCACATTAAGTACATATACAAAATTTATATAAAATGGTAAAGTACCAGTAACCCCGATTACTAAAACTACAAGTGCATTTCTCGTTGGTATTG
>JAJJMB010004060.1:1331658-1355011 GCA_023531105.1 Papaver atlanticum | reverse complement strand
TATATATATATATATATATATATATATATATATATATATATATATATTCAAATTTACGTGAGTTTCACGTTAAAATATATTTTTTATAAAATCAATGTTTTGATTTTGAACAACTGTTTAAAGTAGACAATTATACATGGTGAAATAATGTCTGTATGTGAGTTTTCACGATTGTAGAATGGACGTCTATCCAATTTTTGAAAAATCAGTGTATGTTAAATTTCACGTGGGTTATTCACGGTTTTATGAAAATCAATTCGTGATTTTGAATAATGAATTTTGCTCGTCTTTGCAGATTTGAGGGAACGAGCAAGTTCTCGAAATTCTGACGTTATAATCACTACAGCTAGTGAAATTGTAAATAGGTAAGAGTTGGATGGTTACCATTTTTGTTGCGTGTTTGTTATTGGTATATCCATGACTCCATGTCTTTCGCCTCAGATAATGGTGACTTTCAGTTACAACCACCCTTCTAGTTCTTTCGGGGAACGCTCTAGAAATATCAAGTCAAAGATGAAGACTTCTACAGATGTTCATGCTGAGGTGAATCAACCTTTCAGAGACGCTAGAAAGCTGATACATTGTATGTCTCTCGATCATCTGGGAGTTGTCCATGCTAAGATATATGCTTTCTTGGTATTAGCAGATGCGGAGGGAAAAGAGCTGAAGATGAAAAGCTCATATCACATCAGCAGAAGTACCGCTGACTTCAGCAAGTGAGACTATCGGCTAAAGATGAAGTTCGGCTTCGCGTTGATGATGTAGTTCCTGATTCAGATGTAGATGAATGAATAATTTCGTCATAATTCGTCATCAGAAAATTCAGAAGTTAGTTCTTCATTGAAATTGCTGTAGAATCTTTGTCTGACGTTGGATTTTTGTGATCTACCCATGTTTCTTCATCCTCATAAAATTTTCAAGCTTTCACAATGAAGCTTTTTGGATTTTGAGCACGTTTAAGGGCCGAAATTGACGAAACAGTAAACTTCCGTGAGGTTTTCAGAAAATTTTCAGCTGTCATGTAGTCCAAGGTTTTGGCCACATCTTTTTGCTCGTTCATCCAATTATTGGGAATTTTGGATATGTTGTATAGGACATCCATACGAAGAGAATGAAATATGACTAAACCTAAGATTCCTCACCAATTTCTCCCAGATCACTTCTTTGTGCAGGACAGTGTAAAATCGTCTCAGAAAAGCTTGTTGTAAAACGCCCATGTTGTGTCTTAGACCATTTGCTTGTGTCTTGAATGCTTGGTGAAGGATTTTAATGTCATTGATTCATTTGATATCAGGACCCCTTGATTGATACATGGGCATGGTGCTTGCAGTGCCATCTTGTTTTTGTCAGCCGTAGAAACATCACTTCTGAAACCCTGGTCACGGGACCATAACTGAGGTTGCTCTCAAGAGAGGGTGATGTAATGACCATGGTTGTATGTCCCGGTGGTAGCATTCCTTTTATGATGAATGATCAACACATGAGATTCTGGTGCCACGGGTATTGGACTGTGAAACTGATCGCTATGATCAGTGGACCGTCAGTCCCCAGTAATCTCTCCTTTTCGTTTTCCCTTCTTCCGGTAAGACCTAGATAGAGGACCCAGGTAGAAAAATTGATGTTAAGACCCAGGTGGTCGAAGTTGGAGGTACCTTGATGAAGGACTTAGTGGAAAGTCCTGGTGGACGCCGATCGATTGTGGAAGTTATGAATCCCGTCTAAGAATTGCTGCTTGCATGTTGTATGCTCTGGAAGCTGTAGGAACCTCATACGACGTCGGAATTCGATGCTTGACCCCAACTTTTGAAGCTAAGAGACTGAGTTATCACATAATAAAATAATCACTCAATTTGGAGTTGTATAGGTCAGCCAACGAAGCGTGCACATTTGTAATTTGTAATCCCGTACAAATTTTTCAGATTTCATAGACCTGACGGTAAAGGCCATATCTTTCAGCTCGTATGTCCGATTGATGCGCCCTTTTGGTATGTTGTAGAAGAGACATAGAAGAAAATCTTTCGTTGAGGAAGCATTGTCCCATTCCTCACCCATTGGTACGTTTTTATAAACCCATGGCCTGAAATGTGTTGTATCTCCTTTGTAGAGGCGATGAGAACATCTTGTAGAAGACTTTGGCTCGTGCCCGTCTGTCATGCAAGCTTTGGGAAGACGTTCATGTTAACATGTTTTCATGTCTACACATCTTGATATGAATCATTAGGGCTTGAAGAAATACGATCCATCGAGTAACGCGTCAGAGATGTTGCGCCTGAGACTGTTGTTGATGCTGAGATCACGATTGAATTCTCTCAATAAATTCTTGTTGATGCTGAGACCATGAGTGGAGCTCCTCCACATATCCTTGTTGATGCCGATACTATGGTTGGAGTTGCTCCAGAGACCAAAAAGGATAGAACCATAATTATCGATATAGTCTTTGCTCCCCCAGTGAGCCTTTACATTCACGAACTAGTTGGTGGGTTGAGCATTCTTAAGATGAAGGTGTACTGGGAGTTCAACCAAAATTCTCCTGAGCATTATGACTTTACCGTGAAGTGGTTTTGTCAGGGAATTGATTTTGTTACGGCAGATAGCAGCAGCAGTCTTCATTCTGAATGCGATCGGTGAAGAGAGGAAGTTCTTCAGTCGTGCAGGGGTTTATAATATAGAGAGGTCCCGTTGATGAAGTTTCATGGAATCACATCAGGTTGCAATAAATAGATTTGAATCGATCTTTCCAATAAGATCAAGTCCCCAATGTATGTTGAAGGAGTTTGTGCCATCCATGGATGAATGATGTTGCATCTGCTTCAGAAGTCTTATCATGGGATAATGAAGACTTATCGATTGTAGTTCAGTTACACTTTGATAGTGCTGGTGTTGAATGACTGTTTCATCGTCGAGATATTTGTGCTGAAGCCAGACACGCCATTATCGAAGGTGTACTCTTTGACTGAGAGTACAATTTGAAGGCTTCTTAGATGCTTGAGCGTTGAAGCATCATATCCCTTAAGCATCGAATATCTTAGGTTTGATCGTCTCGGCCCTGAGTATCTTCTGTTGATTCAGCATCCCTTTCGTTGCGGTAGTGGGATTTAACACTTGTGCAGATATCAGAGCTTTATGATTTTGTGGAACACATGGACACTCCTGCAAGGTTATGGAGAAACGCCCAAAGTGTTCTTTGCCATGCTTTGACATTATCTCAGTAATGAATGTCTTAGTGCTTGATTCAGAGAAATGTCAGATTCAACCACTTGGTAAAATACTAATGCGGTGAAGATACCATTCATACGTCTTGCAGAGTTGCTAGCAGAAGTCCCCATGCTAGGATAGCATGTGGAAAAATAAATGACATAGACATGGAAGGAATAGACTTTCCTGAGTGAGGAACCTCTTGATGAATGTCTATACATCTTTTGCAGGTTTTGGCTTCAACCTCGTCAAAGTTCGAAATTCCTCCAAGTGCTCTGATGATGGGATGTCCGCCAAATTTTATGGATCAGAACTTTCTTCGTTGGAGAGATGTGCAACCAAAGGCGCTTTGTCAGTAGCCATTGTTTCAGCGTGGATCCATGCTTGTCTAAAGAACATGTCATATCCTGGATCTTCTTGATTATGTGAAACTTGGTTTCTGTCCTGGTTGAACTTATGTTCACTTTGAGAGTGATGTAGTCATAATTATTTCCGAGCGTTCCTTCAAGGTCTCTGATTCAGATGGGATCACGAGTAGCTTCTTGTCGAGTGATGTCTGTGGCTCTGAGGGTTTTCAGTGGAATGATGTTGATGGAGGTTGATAGACGCATTTATGTGTCTATTTCATCTCTATTGTGTATATTGTTAGTACCCATTTTTGTACTTATTTTGGTATTTTATCTCTTTGTAGGTGTTTTTGGAGAAATAAGCTTTTGCGGCGAAATTGGCTCGAAAAGTTGATAAATGCAACCCAAGGGATGAGTGTTATGCGGACTCCAGCAACGGATAAGGGGCGACCATTGGATAAGGGGTAACCTTTCCCCTTCACGTTCAAATTTTGAATTTGGGCGGGAAACCAAAACCGTAAAGCATGTTTTCTGGCAATTTTGGTGGTAGTGATTTGGAGGAGCTTGAGGTCGATTAAACCACTTATTTTCATCGGGTAGACTCCTTATGGGTCTAGGAATCTAACATGGGTGTTTAAATTGATTAAACTAGGCTCAATCGACGGATTTTTATCTCAACAGCAAAATATGGAAAGTCACGTGTGTGACTTATTTTAGGAAATTTTAGAGAGATTAAAGGCAAGATTTTCTTCCCAAAGCTTTATATATATCTAAGGAAGAGTTTAGAATCAAAAGGAAAGCTTAGAAACGCGTGGAAATCCTAAAACAAGAAATTGCCGCAACTTTGTCGTGAAGAGAAAGGAAGAGATTTTGGAAGATTCTGGAGAGATTTAATCGGTATTTTTGATATAAATAGATTGTTTGGGTCATATACAAGGGGTGTCGAGAGTTTGGGGGGCTGAGAAAGGCTAAGGAGTGAGAAATCAAGACGAACAAAAAGCTACTTGCTGCTGTTTTCTGCTGGTGCGGAGCTGAAGAACACGAAGAACATAAGACGCACAGTGAACAGTCACGAAGAACACGAAGAACTTCGACCCACACTGAACCGTCGCATAAGCAGTCTTATATTCAACTACAAAACTGTTTAATCGTTTATTAACAGCACTTCAGTTGTATCGGTGATTTCTGTAACGCCAGAAAAGCGTTGTAGATTCGCTGTATTAATATTTTTATTCAATAAAAACACCTTTTAAGCCATGTTTCTATCTTTTGAGCATTTTTTCGGCGTGATGAGCTAAACCCCAACACTGGGATGACGGAGGAAGCCATGTTTCACAATTGATAGTAATTATAATTGATTCTTATGACTTTTTGCATTGCTTTTCAGTCGATTTATGATTTTCATTGATTATTTGTGATTTTGTTTGATAGTATAATGCTTAGTCTAAGAACTTTTGATGCACTATGCTTATGATTTACATTTAATGCTTTAGAAAATCTACTTTTGGCAAAGGAATAGAGTCTATAAAAGAGCTAGTATTGTTATGAATCATCGTATGAACCAATTGATTGTGAAGTTTGGTGGAATCCTAAGTCCCGGTCTCTCGTAATATTGATATCATCTTTGTTTATTTGCTATTTTAATCGGAATATAAGTCTAGAATCGAGTCTTCACAAGTCCGAGTTGAATGAACTTTACTTATCACTTTTTACAACTACAATACACATCAGAGGTGTCATCATCGACCAACATCTTCTGAATTCATTTCCTATGAGATGGACTATGGTAAGCAATCCCCAGTCATGCATCTCCTTGTCTATGGATGAAGCTCAGAAAGTATTTCAGGATGTGATTCAGTGCTGTGAGCATGTCCTCTTTTGTTCCTTCGACAGATAGAGAAATCCACATATATGCTCGGCCGAGGATTGAACTGCCTCTTTGAAATGTTGCTCAGAGAGAGTGAAGGTTTTGATTGGGAGAGGGTCATGTGTACTCCTTAAGTCCCCAGTTGAAGCTCTCCTGGCTAAACATTCTCTTTGAAGATGCGCTTCAAAACACTGCAGTCACTTGTTGGATGATTGATGAACCTATGAAGGCGAAAGTTCCTGGGTTCTTCTTCAGTGGGCTCTCCCCTGATGAATAGTAATTTGATTGCACCATCTTGAATCCAAACTTCCAGTGACTCGATCACTTCTTCAATGAGAAGAGTGAAGTTTGAGTCTATCTGATCATTTCCCTATTTGTTGATGCTGGGTTGAGGTTTGTGCATTTCAGGAGTGGTTATCCTTTCTTTGCGCCTTCGGAGGAGCCTTGGATATCGCATGTTTTAGCAGAAGCTTTCCTTTTTCTTCCTTAAGCAACAACATTCATGGAAGGTTGGACATTGTACTGTTTGTTGATCAGGTGCTTGGCACTGCCTCGAGCTTCTCGCGGTTCCTCGAGTTTTGTAGTTGTTGTTCTTTCCATTAGAGACGGAGCAGTAGTTGCTGATCGTTTGGCTGCTTCATGGAGTTCTGAGAAAGTTTGAAACTGGAGATTTTCCAGCAGGGCTCTGTAGACTGGGATTATCCTGTTAATGTACGAGTCCATCAATTGTTGTTCAGTGACATTAGGGTCATGACAATCCAAAGCTTGGACTCTTAAACTCTTCACATAGTCATTCGGATGTTCAATGTTCTTCTAAGCCATTCTTCATAAGTCAGAGAGAGTAATGTGCTCAGAGACGAATAAGTTCCTGTAGAAGGCATTAACCATTTATCCCAACTAGCGATGCTCCCAGGTACAATGTTGTTGTACCAGGTGTATGCTTGGCCTGTCAGCAATTTCGAGAACTCCTTCAGACAGACAACATGGTTGTGTTCGTGCTCAACTAGTACTTCCAGGAATCGAGAGACATGTTCTCGAGCGTTCTATGTTCTGTTGTACAGTGTGAACGTTGGAGAGGTATAGCCCGAAAGAGAAATTCTTTGCATAGTAGCAGGATATGGAGGTTGATGACGGTGAACAAATGGCGTTTTTTCTTTTCCTCGATCCTTCGCGTTCCAGGTCTTCACGGGTGATGAAGCCTGCAAGTTCCACCATTGGTGGGTTATCTGTAGCCTTGTGGACTTCATCATCGTTTACTACATGGATTGAAGTGACTTCAGGATCAGTAGCCGGAGATGTTTCTTTGGCTTTTCCTTTTTCCTGAGCTTTCTCTGACATCTTGTCAGTGAGAGTTTTGAGATAATTGCACAACTCTTTCTGAGTGGTAGCCATGTTAATCTGATTTTTGGCGAGAGTCTCTTGCACCTTCACGAGATCAGCTATGGTAGGCGGATTTTCTCTGATTTCTTGGGGAAAGCGGCCGAATAGGGGATGGTCTCCAATGTTGGTTTGAGGAGGAGTGGTATCACCAGCACCGATGTTGGAAGCATGAGTAGTTTCTGGAGTACCACCATTGTTGCTAGTGCTTGCATTGTTTGGGTTAGGATTTGTAACCGAACCTGACCTAAGATCAACCATTTTGTGAAAGTTTTAGATTGCAATCGAGAGATTAATCTCCCACTGTGGTCGCCAATCTATTGATGGGGAAAAATGATTTGCTGGTTTTTTAGGAAAGTGTAGAGACGATCGTGCGGACGAGACTCCTCAACCGAGAAAACTGCTTAACCTCAAACAGATGCACTGCACGGGAGTGCTTTGAGTTCGAGAGATCAATCTGTAGGACTCCGGCCTAAACCAAGTCTATGGACGTTCCAGAGTCAATTCGGTCACAAAGAGGGAGATGGGTTGATCTGTAGGAGGGAAGCTGAGAATTTTGGGATCAATGATGATCAAGGATTGTGGATGTGTTGAAGGTTTCTGCAAGTTTGTGTAAATAAGTTTCGAATGATTGAGAGAGTGTTGATCACACAATGATTCTTGGTTAAACGCTGGATTGTTTGTTCAATATCTCGTGGATTTTCTGTCATCTTCTTCAATCATGGATTTAGAGAGTTACTTATATTGTCAGAATAGTGAACACATTGATCCCAGTAAGTGTGACGGTTTCTTGAGTGAAAGAGTGGAAAAGTGGGAGATCGTGGTAAAGTCAGTTCCATGTCGTGTGGAGACTTGACTGATCGAGCACCCACTACTTTGCTAACTCCTTCAACCGTTTGCACGACTTACTCACATTTCTCGTCGTGGATGAACACACGTGCTGTAGGCCGCCATACCAAAACCCAAAGTAATATCCCCCCATGGATTGAACATGCCTGTTGAGACGTATAGTTCTTGAATCAATGTTGATAATTGGATCAACATGATGAATATTGATGAACTGAGCAAATGTTGCTAGTGTGATGAATTATTGGTAGCGTGACCAAATAAAATATTAATTAAAATATTGGTAGCTGGACCGAATATTATATAATTAATTAAGATGTTGATTGCTGGATCAACATAAAATTATTAGTGTTTGAACTTGCTCGGAAATATGATTTATGGAGCATTTGTTCGAAACCCTAATTTTTGATCAATTGTTCGTCAATTGATGAATTACTGAAAATAGGTTACTGAGTGAAGGAGGGACCGAACACATGGGATGATGGACGACCAAGTGGTGCCCAAGTGCTTGAGTGAGCATGCACTAGAGTCCTTAGTTGACCGGTTGGTGAAAGAATGTTCAAACGCTGGTGCTGATCATTTATTAGAATAATGCTCGTGCGAGCGTTAGGTGATAAAACCTAATTATGGAGAAGTGAGGAACCGACCAAGAGGGCATGAGACCGGCCCTTGTTGGTCGTGGGACCAGTTGTTGGTCATTTGAGCAAATTCCAAGTTGGTTGGAAAGAGTTTGGACCCAATATGAGCAATTGAGCAAATTAGGTCAAAAATGTGAAGATGTGTGGGACCGGCTCCTTGCAAGCCTTAGAGCCGGCCTTGGTCGGTCAAGGGAGCATGCCCGTGTCACCTTAATGTCTGTGTCTCAGTCCTGAGAGTTTTGGTATTTTCTGATGTGCGTTTGAGCAATATCTTGGATTTTCAGAAGAGTTTGATCTTGACTGAAACCGTGAAACTTTCCCTATTTTATTATTTTTCATGAAACCGTGATAATATGGAGAAACCGTAAGTTTTGCTCAAACAAGGAAAGTTGCTTGAATGAAGGAGTTTTCATGAGTTCATGAAAATAAATAAAATAAGAAAAATAAAAGAAGAGGGCGTGGGGGACTGGCCACGACGGCATGGCCGGCCGGCCGGTGGACCCGATCCATAGGCGTCTCTTTTTTATTTTATTATTATTATTATTTTCTCTCTCCTGTTTTGTGTAGGATTCCTCGGTTGTCCATATTTTCGAATGCTCGTTCGTGCATCATTATTGAGTACACTTGCACCATTTTATTGGGGCTTACTTGGTGATAGTCCAGATGCCCGATTGTTGAGTAATTATTACTAATTCATGAAATTCGACTGAGAATGAATAATGAAATGGAGCAATAATTATGAATTGTGCATCTATTACTAATCCATGAATCCAGTCGGAGAATTCAAGGAATGGAGTAATGAGAAAAGATGGTTATCTATTACTAATCCATGGAATCAGCTGGGGATAGCCATGGAACGGAGTAATAAGATAAAATAGATTATTTTATAGGAATTCAGTGGCGAATGCCACGGTAGAATTAATCTATTGTAGAATCGAGATATGAGATAGTTGAAGCATCATACTCGTTCTGAAAGGTGTATAGTCAGGGAACAACGTGCAACGTTAGTGTCCTGAAGGCGTTTAGCCCCCTCGACAAACAATTATATAGGAGAGCCGCCTGAATCTATACACGGTCTCTCTATGTAGTCAGGGAACAACGAGTATTGCCGTCGTCCTGAAGGTGTTAAGCCCTCTCAACAAACAATTATGTAGGAGGACCACCCAATTCTATTATTCTACATAGAGGTCACGATGAAATGCGTAGGATCGAACGCTCAGCTAGTGGGAGGCCTTTCGAGAAACATATTCATCATGGCTCTGAGAGGAACTCGATCAGAGATCGTGAAACGGTTCACGGATCATAAAATATGAATCGTCACATGCGTTCCTGAAGCCGGGTCAGAAACATGCAGTATCATGATTTTACGATTTTGACCTTTGTCGAAAATCCACCATCAACAACTGCATAACTTGTCATGCACCTACAATAATATCTGCATAACATGTTATGCAGTCATGAAAATGGATGCATAACTTGTTATGCATCCGAAAATATGGCTGCATAATGCATTATGCATCAATTTTATTTGTACGCACTAAAATCAACCAAAACAATGGCTACATAACCTGTTATAGATGCATAACTTGTTATGCAGTCGAGAAAATGGTTGCATAATTCGTTATGCGTCTGCTTTTTCTATTTGATTCGGGCATATACATCGTTTTAGTGGCCGCATAACCAAAATAATTGATGCATGAACAAAAATATGGTTGCATAACGTGTTATGCATCTTTTGTGGTGTATGCATATTGTGTTATGCATCTTTTTTGGAGGCTGCATAACGAATATGTAGTTAGTTTTCGAAAATTTTCCCTAAAATGATGATCACCTCCGATTTTTTCATGAAAAACAAAAATTTGATATTGTTGTTTGTACTCGTTGTGTAGCTCTCTTTAAAAGATTTCCAAAGATATAAAATTTGTAAAAATTCCAAGGCGCGGTTTTTTAGATATGTTATATCCAAGTTGCGTTGCCAATTATATCCCTGAAAAATTAGGATGCATAACCCGTTATGCAGTCATTGTTCGAAATTTCATATAATTATGGGTTTCACGAAACCTAAAAATAATCTTGGGCCTGACAATGAGAATATTTTTTTTTTTGATCTGCGCCAAATTTAAATAACAGCCCTTGAATTAGAACTTGTAGGAATCTGAGTCCAATAGGCAATAGCCCAGTAAACCCCCATTTATCAGTTTTAGGCAATTAGGGCCCATTTTAACAAACATTCATGAAATCTCCGTGAGTTCTATAGTCAGGTAATTCTTGTTAGTTTGTTAGCCACACACATCATCACCCGCATGGATTTTAGTCCAACACATATTCCAGGCACTTATATATCCATGCATATGAATATCGTATCAATGAACTTATAAAGTTATACTTTATACTAATGATGATGTTTCTCAAAACGATGTCGATGTTTCTACTGGGAACTTCTGTTGAAGCTGTTTAACGAAAACCTAATACAAACCCTCTTTTCCTTTTCCATACTTCATATCTGAACAGCTACAATAATTAATCGAATCCTTACATCGAATAAAGTTGATCATAGACTTCTCTAGTTACCAGCCGCCGTTTTGGTTCCGCACACCTATCAGTTCCAACCTTGAACACTTCGATTAAGGCAAAAAAATGAACATGTTATAACTCTGAGTCCGAGTGCTGGTAATCATGTGACGTTCAATGAATGCCAACTGCTATATGTTATACTGTTAAAAAATATTAGTAGTTGTCTAACTTCGAAGTTTTTGTTGTTGACAAACTTGGGTTTTCTCTATATATTGCAGATCCGAAGTACTTGAAGAGAGTTTCTGAAAAATCATTCTTGAGATCATTTTTGCAATCACTCCCTTCAAACCATACCACTATAATTTTCGTTCGGTTCTACTGCACTTTGGAGCGCTCTCAGAGATGATGAATGCGTCCGATGTTATAAAGAGCGAAGCAAGTATAGTGGAGATCCAAAAGTAAGTAAAAGGCTTCTACAACCAATCTACAGTGGTGATCAACCTATCTCGACCACAATGTTTGTCCCACTTACAGTCTTTGATAGGTTGGCAGATGACATGCACGTACCGATATTATATGCTTATAAACCACCAAACCCATCAAACGCATTGTTAGAACAAGGCATTCGAAAAGCTTTATCTGAGTACCGAGAATGGGCTGGTAGGTTCGGAGAAGATGATAATGGTCAAACACTAATTTTACTCAATGATGAAGGGATGAGCTTTATTGAAGCTTCGTCTAACTGCACCCTTGAACAGGCATTCCCTTTTGCAACACCCACCTTGTTAAAACTTAGCCCAAACTTTGAAGGAGTGGAAGAATTGGCACTAGTTCAGCTCACAAGATTTACTTGCGGCTCGCTAGTTTTGAGTTTCTCGGGACATCATATTGTGGCGGATGGAAAGTCTGTGAGTCTTTTCCTGAATGCCTGGGGTCAGGCTTGTCGTGGACTCGACATCCACCCTCGTCCTTTGTGCAACAGGAATATATTTGTTCCGAGAGATCCATTTAGAATCGAGTTCGATCACAGAAGTGTTGAGATTGTAAAGCGGAAGATCAGTAAATATTCGATTCCGCTTCCTTACACAGAAGACGATTTGGTACAACAGGTTCTTCACTGCACGCCCGAGTTCATAGCCATGATCAAGAGTAAGGCTTCTTCTTCACCCTCTTCTTCTTTTTCGGATGTTAATGGTGGCCATAGGCCACCTTATAGCACCTCTGTGTGCTTGGTTGCACATTTATGGAAAGTGATCACAAGGGTCTGGAGACTTGCCGATTCTCAAACAACATACGCCAAAATCTCAGTGAATGGGAGGAGAAGGTTGATGCCTCGTATTCCAGGTGAATACTTCGGCAATATGGTACTCTGGGCTTTTGCTGAAACTCAAGGAAAAAACCTTTGCCACGAATCTTTGAGCCACACAGCAGAGATAATACACAAAGAGGTGACAAAGGTGGACAACAATTACTACAAATCTTATATAGATTTTGCAAACAAAAATTTGAACGATGACGGTCTAACACCGCGGAAAGCAGATCCTTTGAGTGTGCCATCCTGCTGGCCGAATTTGGAAATTCAAAGCTGGCTTGGTTTTACATACAACGACGTTGATTTTGGTGTTGGTAAACATTTCATTTATATGCCATCATTTGATCCTCTAGAGGCAGAAACATACCTTGTTCCTTCCGTTGTTGGTGATGGAAGCATAAATGTGTATATAACTTTGTTCCAGCAACATCAAGCACGATTCACAGAATTGTTTTACAACATTTATGGGATTTCTTCCGCACTATAATAATTTTCTTATAATATCTTGTGGGTTACCGATTTAAGAACAGCAGACCTCATGAATATTTATTATTCTGCAGAAAGGTACAGGGATAGTTGAACTCGTCAACAAGCTAACAACAATGTGCACTTCAAGACTCAGTTGACCCGCTGAGTTAACAGTTCCGGTTCCTACCAAATATACCCTTCCTAGTCGGTCAGGTACAGTGCTCTGGAAGGTTAGGTCATCATGGGTTTGACAGTACCAGGAAAACAAGAACACTGATTTCTCCCTTTTTGTTAAATTTCCCTATAATCTACGCTTTTCCAAAATCTATGTTAATGGCATGGGTTATGGCCATAATATTATAGAGCATCTTTCATGTTCAAACTCCTAACCAACAACGACATAGTTTTCCAACCATGGGTTTAGTCAGCTGCCAAAGGGATTTAAAACAATATGAGCTTGGTCCAATACTCATGTTATATGTGCAGAAATATTTTCGAGGTTTGGTGAGAAACTACTCTGAATCGCAAAATAAAATATGTTTACTTTTGTCAAGTAGATTTTAACTCTTTAAGTTTGACATCATAATGCAGGATATATTTGGAACAGGAAGGAAGAATTTTGAACCAAAACAAGAGAACAAAAAGTGGGTTGTATTGAAGACCATTGTGGCTCTTTTACCTGTAGAGAAGAATACCATGTCAGTAGCTTTCTTTCGATGCTTCTACGTGCATCAATATTTCTCGAGACAACTGTTGCTTGCTGTCTTGATCTTGAAAAGAGAATAAGAGAGAAACTCGGACAAGCAGTGTTGGACGATCTCTTGATTCCATCATATTCCTTCACTGGTGATACATTGTTTGACTTCGACACTGTACAACGTACCATGATGAACTACCTCGAGTACGGAATGAACGGTATCGAGTTTGATGATGGGTATGTTTCACATCTTCCAAGTGATATGGAACGAGTTGGGAAGCTAATGGAGAGTTTTCTTTCTAAAGTAGCACTGGACCGAAATTTAACAGCGTCTAGGTTCATCATCCTAGCAGACTTAATCCCCGAGCAAGAAAGAATAACTGAGGATGGAATTTACAGGGAGGTAGATATCTATTTGAAGATAATATATTTGATTTTTCACATCACATTTTATGACATGCATCATAATGTTCCATTACAACCGTTTCGATACTTGGGGTCAGCCACATGAATCCTGGTAGGAAAGTAAGAAGTTAGCTGTATAGATTATTTCAGCCATGCTCTAGATTATTTCAGCAATGCTCAAAAGACAAGGAATTTCTCATTTTTCTTACTAGGCCATATGCTAGAATGTTCATAGCAGGGATAAAATAACTCTGGCTACTCAGGTTCGATATGTACTCATTCCTGTAGTTGTTCCAAATCTTTCACGAATCACGGCCTTAAGAATGAACTAAGCGGTTTAAGTCTAAGAACTGAAAATAATATAGAGATAAATTTATTTCATAATTGTTACTCATGTAGCGTCTGGCATTTAAAATCCTTTTTTGTTGTTACCAGGCGCATCCTACCCTGACTGACATGGAGAGGAAAAAAGTTTGCAACTTAATGGACTGCCAAAAGCAATCATGAGGAGCATGTGCACATGCAACTCAAAATGAACGGCTTCCTGTGCAAACTGTATTTCAAGTGCTTTACTATGAGCAACAACGTATACGAGAGAAGGCATGGATGGAGAATCTCCGACTCCACCCTGCAAAGTGAACATACACTCTGCTGATAATTAACAACCCTCTGAAGATAAAATGACCAACTAAAACTTGAGTTAGCAAAAGTAAAAATGCGACTAAAAGAATCTGAGAGACAAACATGAGGAGGAGACTCTACGTCATAAATGAGCACTCCACCACAATCTAGCAATAAGCCACCATTGCCTAAAAAAATCATTCATGAATAATGTGTCTAAAAAACTCGGGCGTCTTGTACGTGCTGATATATTGATAATTTTGATATTTTACTATTAAAATTGTAACCCAAGGCTCTATCTTCAACATGATTTGTTGACAACAATTCTATAATTATAATTACCAAATTATCTACAAGAGATCTACAAAGTATGGAATGCTTAAAAGATGTTTTAGGTGTTCTTAATATACATTTAACAACTACCACTACCATAATTTCTCCCCTCTTTCCCATTTCAGAAAGGCAACTTCTAATAGCCATGCTTACTTTCCCTAATATTTCTCCCCTCTTTGCCATTTGAGAAAGCCAACTCTGCACTTGCTTGTAGAACATAAAATAATCCGTTTTCATTTCACCAACTTCAAAATTTCAGGTTGCTGACCGGCATAATAAAAATTATTATATCAGGTAAGAAGAACAAACCCATAGAAGCACATACGATAGAAGAGTCGTTTCCAAACTCCTTGGGCCACAAAGGACTGGAGGAATCACATATCCCATTAATAAGGTCCCCAGCAGCCAGGAAACAGCAAATGCCCAAGTTTTGAACCAAAAAAAAAAAACCAACATCATTCTCCACATATATAACAAAGCAATAACAAAATGCAGAATTTATAATGAATAGTTACTCTCCAAATTACAGTAAGAGTTAGTAAGTACCCGTATAACAAAATGCATAATTCACTCAATTTTTTTGTTCTACCGAATGGATTGGGTACCTAGTTTAATTTATACGACCCTTAAAGCGAATTAACCATCATAATTTATAGTATTGTGAAAAAGAAGATACCCATTAAAATTTATACGACCGTGTTGGCGAAGTACTCAATTTATTTTATAGGACCGTTTGAAAGAAAATACCATTTTGCTTATAAAAGTGAAGCAGTTTAGGGGACCTTATGAAACGGAACATGACCTGCCACCAAATGTGCTGCATATTGTCTCCAGCACACTCCTAGATTTCCAAAATTTGAAGGAATCCCTTTAACTAAACGGTTCTTGCTTAAATTTCTATCATGAAAAACTGAAGTGTAAAGAGGAAGGATAAATGGAGAAATAAAAATGTAAATTGAAGAAACTTAAGCTCTGAGCATTAAAACTAACAGTGTACTGAGATGTTCCAAGTCACCAATCGAAGAAGGTTTAGGACCAGATATCTTGTTGTTCGAAAGGTCCCGGAGAAACACAAATGTTATAAACCGGAAGATCAAAAATAGTACTATGGCCCTACCTAATTTTTGAAAAAGATTTGCACTTACAGGGTATCCAAATTACATATTCAAGATAGCTCAATAAGTATCAGACCTTTATAATTGTTTGATGAAAGATTCCTGCGGCGGTCGATAAACACTATAATCAGTTCAAGATTAAAGGATTTCTAAAGAGTGTACTTACCAAATTGTAGAGTTGCTGAAGGGTTTACAGCTATATAAGATTTTACTGTTAATTTACTCAACTGCCAAGTATAACAAGTCAATCGAGAAATAAAAATGAAATTCATTCAATGCAATATCGAAAACTGAGCAAATGGGCGAAACAAATGTGAATCATATACTACCTGCATACATAAATAAGGTTTGACATTCTCAAAATCGTATGAAGCCGAACATCGATATGCTTCCCACCATGAGGTGTATTGTTGGAATATCTGGTACATTTCTTGTGTAACCTCTTGTAAACATAAAACATTAGGCGAATGTAGTTGAATGAGATCACCAATTGCTTCCATCCTCTCATGCAATTCTAAGTCCCAAAAACAGACATTATAACTCGAACATTTTCATCAACTTAAAAACTTTCAGGTAATTTAATCAGCTCAAACATAAAACCTAAACCCCAAATCTCAACCAAGATAATCCCACGAGAAAAAATTTAAACAAAACCCCAGAATTACAAACAAACCCCAATAAAATGAACTTTATCATGGAGAGAAAAGGAAAACAAACCAACCCAATAAAGCTTCCTCTTCTCCAAATGATCTTGTTCCCCGAATTTCAGAGCTCTTTAGGCGAATTGCGTTCAACGAAGTACAGAATTTCCAAGATCTTTTCAGCTCCATCAGTGGAAGACACATTTGCCAAGTTGGGTTTTAGTTCATAACAACAAATTTGGAAGAAACCCGTGCCATTAACATAGATTTGGGGAAAGCGTAGATTATAGGGCAATTTAACAAAAAGGGAGAAATCAATGTTCTTGTTTTCCTGGTACTGTCAAACCCATGATGACCTAACCTTACAGAGCACTGTACCTGACCGACTAGGAAGGGTATATTTGGTAGGAACCGGAACTGTTAACTCAACGGGTCAACTGAGTCTTGAAGCGCACATTGTTGTTAGCTTGTTGACGAGTTCAACTATCCCTGTACGTTTTCGCAAAATAATAAATATCATGAGGTCTGCTAATTTAAGAAATAAATTTATTATGTTGTTGTATTTTAATTATTATAATATATATTAAGTTTTTGTTTGTCCTGTTTTTGTTGGATTTGATCAATAGTACTAGGGTGTACTATATTTGGAAAGAAATTTATTATGTTGTTGAAGTTTTTTTTTTTTTTTTTTTTATTGATCGGGAAAGAAATGATGTTGTTGAAGTTTAATTATTTGGTTGTCTTGTTTTTATTGAATTAATTTGATAAATAGTACTAGGGTGAACTGTAGTTGGTAATAGGCTTCAGCAAAGGGAATCTCGCCAGTTATTATCATGTCATTTCTTTTAGTAACGCGTCAGTAGTCAGTCTTTCGCTAACATTTTAGATCAAATATCATTAAACCAGCGAAAGAAATCTCGAAATTTTTGTGTGGATAATTCTGGTGGTTGTCTGTGAAAATCAGACCTCCCTGATTCATGAGTATAGGAAGAATTCCGAATTTCTTTCGGTGGATTCTGAACTAGTATATGTAGTTTCAACGTGAATATCATCACTGGAAAAATACCTAACCGGTAACGGCTAATGGTTACAAAGCTTGCGCACTAATAGTGAGTTTTAAAATTTATACTCAATTACTTGCAGCAATTTAACATAATTTTTTATTTTATATGCCTAACTACTCATGTCAGCTCGAGGACATGTTCTACAGAATAGAAGATGTTGCCCTAATCCTAAAAAAGAAACGCAGCTAATTAATCTAGCTTAGCACTTCCATAGGAACTAGGAACCTAGCATTTTCCTATTATTACTGGGCTCAAACTGCGAAAAAAATTTCATGGCTGCTAATGGGTTCCAGTTTTACTTAGGAGGGTACCTATGAGGTTTGAATCGTTTGATATTCTTTGCTTTGGTATTGGTGGAGATGGGAAGCAATGCTAGCTAACCACGGTCTCCCTCTGTTGAGATTATTAGTCCCATATTGTCTGGGCAATCTAAGATCCTACGGTTTATAATACTAAGTGCCTCTCCACTCATTGCCAATTGGTTTTGAGTTGGATGCCCGTAGACTTTTACTGCCTTTTTTATTTTGCGTTCCCGATCATATGTATACGAAAGCAATGTTATAAAATAAATCACACTACCGATCGAGTAGGGACGAAAAGCATTTCAACTTTTGTTAGTCCACAGTCCACCAGTATCATTCAAAAATCAGAATAAAAAAAGTAGTTTTATTTTTGATCAAAAGAGAAGACGTATTAAGAACATTAAGAATCGGAAGTGATACATTTCCAGACCTTAGTCTAGAATCTACAAATTCATTAGCAATTAAGGTACCATCAATTAGTTGCCTTCCTTCAATACATGCACATTGCACCGGCGAAATAAGTTTATCCATAAAAAGTTTCATCCTTGTAGCTAGAACTTTTGCAATGATTTTGTAAACACTAGTAAGAAGGAAAATAGGTCTAAAATCCTTTATAGTTTCAATATGGTCCTTCTTTGGAACAAGAGTAATGAAAGTAGAGTTATGTTTAGAATTGATAGTACCTGTAAAGCAAAATTCATTCCCGGTACCCATAATATCTTTCTTGATGAAATGCCAACACTTTTGAAAGAACATAATAGGGAAGCCATCTGAACCCGGGGCCTTGTCATTAGCTAAATCTTTGATAGCTTGCAGAACCTCTGCTTCAGTGAAATCAGATTCTAAAATAGAGGCTTCCGTAGAGGTAATAATATCAAACTCAATTCCCTCTAAGTCAGGTCTTATAACTTCTTCTTCAATGAATAGAGTTTTGTAGTACTCCACGATATGATCTGGCAGCCTACCTCTATCCGACACCAATTCATTGCCGATGTAGAGTTGTCTGATTCTGTTGTATCTTCTTCTAGCAAATGCATTGCTGATGAAGAACGAAGTATTCCGGTCTCCTTCTTGCAACCATTTTGTGTTTTATTTGATCCTCCATTAAATCTCATCCATCTTTGAAACCTTTTCAAACTTAGCTTTGTATTGAAGTTGCACAATCCGTTCCTCTTCAGTAAAAATATTATCTTCCGCAAGTCCATAAAGTGTTTGTATGTCAGAGAGAATAGCATTCAGCTTTGTGTTGGTGTTCTACCTGAGTCTCTTTTTCAAAATTAACTATAGAAATCTACTAGGTTTGTGTAAAAAGAAAAAGAAAACGAAGAAGATAACGTTGGTAACTTGAATCATAAAATCATACAAATTTTATTGAAGTCGACTGTCTCGTCGAACTGAACCCATATTGTTTGGCAGAGTCGCAGCCACAAAGAGTCCTGTCATATTCCTTGGGACTGGAGAGCATATAGGTATCACTGGAGTTTTCGATGTTGAGAAACTTATAAGAGGTCTATTAGGTATCATTAACTCTTCGCTTTAGTGATAACACTTTCATGTTTGATATAACTCGTCTTTTAGAAAGTCCTTTCATGTATTTAACTTCCATTTTAAATATGTATGGGAGATTGGTCTGGTTTTATGGAAAAAATCCATAATGTTGTCCCTATGTAGAGAGGTCTATTAGTTATCATTAACTATTCAGTGGTACAAAGGATCTTGTATTTTCTACGTTTAACTTTAACCTTTTTGGAACAACTTTATATCTACACAGAGAGGACTTTGACGCAGATGACCTACATAACTATCCTGGTTAGAACTATTGGTTCAGATCTAGTGTCGGTAAGAATGTGTACTTGGTTCCCTCAAAAGGTAATTTCATATCGCATCACTGAAAACCTCAGATCACCCACCACGAGTCCACGACCAACAGAACCACTCATTCCTCAGGTGCCGGTAGATTTCATTCAAGTCTCAAATCATAATCAAATCATCATACATCATACATTTTCTCTCGGTATCCCTACTATTCTCTGGTCTATATTAATATAATTTGCCAACAAAATGAGGTAGACCCACCCCCTATTTATAGCGAGTTTTATTCTCTTCCCTACCTGATAACACAATGAGGCGGACAAGGTTGGATACTATCTACAGTTTCCAAAATGAGGGTGGAAGGTTAATAGAGTCGAGAGTCATAGTAATTTGCCGACCATAATATATGTTACTATGCCCAGCTACTTATGTCGGCTTAAGGAGAATAAAAGATGCTGCAGTGCCCTAATCGTATGAAAGAAGATCATCTAATAAATCTAGCTTAATACTTTTGTAGAAACGTATTTGGGAATTTCCCTATTGTTATTCGGATGAAACTGGACTAAAAATTTGAGGAACCAATTGCATCCGCACTGGAATAAAAAAGCACTCTATATACGTAGTTCAGCTGGATACAAAACTGATTCTTATATTTTAGGTCTTATTGCATCTTGTAAGAACAAAGATATTAATGATGTAAGCAGAGATATCGATGTTGAAAATGATTGATCAGTAATAAATGTTGAACAGAGTTATTGATTGATAAGCTGTATTGATTTGATAAGAGATAACCTAGGCGACAGTACATAGCATGACTTATATAGAAGTCATTACAAGTGAAAAAGAAAGACAAACCCTAAAGGAATATCCTAGGTTTATTCTAGTAAGAAGCAGACAAGGGATTGTAACTCTAGTGACTCATACGCTTACAGGAGACAGTAACAATTTAATACTCAGTAAATCTAACATTCACCCTCAAACTGAAGTAGTAATGGCACAGAAGTGCATCAGTTTGTCACGTAAGCTGTCAAGTAGCGGAAGAGGAAGGCCTTTGGTGAAGACATCTGCAAGTTGAAGTGCTGCGGAGACAAACTCCACATAAATAGTGCTAGCTTGAATAAGATCTCTCACATAATGATAGGTGAGCTCAATATGTTTTGTTCTGGCATGGAACACGGGGTTGAGAGCCAAGGCACGAGCTCCTAGATTGTCATAATAGAGGTGATGAGGCAAAGTCATAGATATATACAACTCATCAAGAAGAGTAGCGAGATGCATAACTTTAGAGGAAACACAGGACAAAGCCATATACTCATCTTCAGTTGAGGATTTCGAGACAGTAGGCTGCTTCTTGGACTGCTAGGAAATGAGAGTAGAGCCCCAAAACTCACAGTATCCTGATGTAGATTTTCTTGAGTCTGGACAGGCATCCCAGTATGAGTCAAAGTAGCCTGTAAGTTGAGTTATATAACAAGGAGAGATGGTAATACCTGAGCCCATGTAGTGCTTGAGATATCTGAGAATGCGTTTCACAAGCAGCATGTGTTCAGTTGTTAGAGCATGCATGAACTGAGAAGTGTAGTTGACTGCAAATGTGATATCTGGTCTAGTGAGAGTTAAGTACATACAGTCCCCCACAATGCTTTTATATTCGGATGGATTTGACAATGGTTTTGCCATCATGCAGAGACACTCTATTTCCAAAGGCAACAGGAGTGGTACAAGGCTTGCAATCAAGCATATCAGTCTTCTAAAGTAGTTCAGCAGTGAACTTTGTCTGAGTTAAAAGTAAAGAGTTGCTAGTAGTAGATTTTGTCACCTCAATGCCCAGAAAGAAATGCAGATCACCAAGGTCCCTCATGCCAAATAAAGTACTCAAGAGAGAAACCAAACTTTCTCTCAAGGACATGGAGCTTCCAATGAGAATTATGTCATCCACATATAGTAAGAGAATAAGAACATCACCTCCACAGACATAGATGAATATAGAATGATCAGAGTCACTCATTGTGAAGCCAAAGCTGATCAGAAATCCACTGAACTTCTCAAACCAAGCCCTAGGTGCTTGTTTGAGACCATATAAGGAATTATTGAGCTTGCAGACATAGTATGGTTTGTCAGGATCTACAAAGCCTTAGGTTGCTTCATATAGACAGTTTCATGCACATCTCCATGCAGAAAAGCATTGGAGACATTCAGTTGTGTGATGCTTCAATTGTTTGTAACATCAATAGTTATAAGCGTTCTAATTGTGTTGGGCTTCACAACAGGACTGAAGGTTTCATTGTAGTCTAGTCCATCCACCTGATGATACCCCTTAGCCATTAGTCTAGACTTGAACCTTTCAAAACTACCATCATCTTTATACTTGATCATGTAGACCCATTTACAGCGAAGAACATTCATGGATGGATTAGGTTGAACCAGAGACCAGGTATCATTGTCTTTAAGAGCAGTTGTTTCTTCAACCATGGAGTTCATCCATTTTGGATCATTTGCAGTGATAGACGCATTTATGTGTCTATTTTCATCTCTATTGTATATATTATTAGTACCCATTTTTGTACTTATTACGGTGTTTTATGTCTTTGTAGGTATTTTTAGAGAAATAAGCTCTTGCGACAAAATTGGCTCGTAAAGTGGTGTTTTATACCCCAGGATAGAGTACTAAAGGCACCCCAGAAATGCACCGGAAGCACCCCAGAAATACACCGGAGGAACCCCCGAAAAAAAATGTTGAAAACACCCCAGAAAAAGTGTTAAAGGCACCCACCAAAATTACTAAAGGCACCCTAAAAATGGATAAGGGCGCCCCCAAGGCAGCCGAGCTGCTAAAGGCACCCGCGTTTTGGATTCAGGGAACTTCACCCTCATCGTTTGAAAAAGAAAATTTTGGCGGGAATTCTGGATTCAAATTTCCAGTTCCTTCGTACTTTGTGTTTGATATTTTGAGGAAGATTTAGTCGGATTTTCATCTTGCTTCGGATATGTACCATCCTGTTAGATCACAACAAGGGTGGTAAGTGCATTCATTTTGATTAAATCACAGAATCTCATCAAACAGGGGAAGATTTCTATCTCGGGCTAGAAATGGAATGTTTGTGAATCAAAGAGGGAGGATATCTTCTCTGCTAGAGTTTTTTCTTTATCTTGGAAGGAATAACAGCTCAGAGATGCATGACAAAAGCAATTTATCGCATGCAGAGAAAGAAAATAAGAAATTATTCCCGAGAATAATATTCCTTTACTGTGAAGATTTTGAGGAGTAATTGGCGAGATTTGGAGATGCTTCTGGGTTATAAATAGCTTATGGGATGTAGAGGAAAGGGGTAGAGAGAATTGGGAGCTGTTGGGAGCAGCACAGAATCGGAAAATCGAAGTTGCAGGAAAAACAATTTTTCTGTTGGTGAAGAAGGTACGAAGAACATAAGACCCTTAAAGACCGTCGTTCTTCAACAGTGCCAGTGACGGTATTCCTTTATCGTTTTCTGTAACAATTGATTTTGTAACAAATATAAGTGTTACAAAACCCGGTTTTATTCATTTTTTCTCCCATTTCATCATTTGTGAACCATTTTTGAGCATTAATAAAGATGAATTTTGAGCATGTTTCCATGATAATGATGAGCTAATTCTCGCGTAATCAAGGCACGGAGGAAGCTATTTATGAATGAATAATTGGTAACTATTCTATTTTTCTCTAATTTGTATTTTATAATTCACTCAATCACTACTTTGTAGAATTTTAATTGTTTGCATAATTTTTCCTAATTAGTTGTGATTCAATTAGATAGGTTAT
>JAJJMB010004060.1:1217351-1321658 GCA_023531105.1 Papaver atlanticum | reverse complement strand
AGTCTAACTATGGTGCGCAGTCTGTGGCTCTTTCAGGAGGTTACCAAGATGATAAGGACCGTGGAGAGTGGTTCAACTACACAGGAAGGTTAAGCTTATAAACTCTTGTTTTGATATTGTATATTGATGCTTTATTGCTCATCTTCCATCTCATGTTAATGTTTTACTGCCTAGATTCTAGTGGTTAATTTTAATGAAATCCATTATCTGTTAAACAGTGGGGGAAGAGACCTCAGTGGCAATAAACGCACAAACAAAGAGCAGTCATTTGATCAAAAGTTTGAGAAATATAATGAATCACTGCGTGTTAGTTTCTCCAGAAACTAGGGTTCAATATGATGGAGTTTATAGAATAGAAAAATGTTGGCAAAAAATTGGGATCCAGGTGTGGTGGTTTCTTTTGTCTTCTAACTTGACAAATCAACATTATGGAAAAAGTTAGATCCAGAACCAGGTAGATGTAGGAGAAGAGATGGTAAGAAATGGAGGTGTGCAAAAGATGCATTCCCTGATTCTAAATACTGCCAATGCCAGATGCGCAAACGCAAGAACAACGCATCCAGTTCAAGAAAGCTTGTGGAAATCCATACTAGTCTCCATTCAGTGTTGCCTTCATCATCCTCACAGATATCAACCTTGACAT
The DNA here is from genome assembly GCA_023531105.1 of Papaver atlanticum. Taxonomy (NCBI): domain Eukaryota; kingdom Viridiplantae; phylum Streptophyta; class Magnoliopsida; order Ranunculales; family Papaveraceae; genus Papaver; species Papaver atlanticum. Next base: position 1,321,015 of record JAJJMB010004060.1, on the reverse strand, counting down.
CACTCAGCACTGGTGGTGGGAGTGTAAACAATGGTGGAAGCTTCTTTCCATTACTTTGGATGGGTGGTAATAACAATGAACAAAGGTACATTTAGTCATTCACTATTTCTGTTACTACTACTTGCTTACTTTAGTCCTTATGAGATTATTTTTGTTGCTAATAGCATTGTAATATGGCTTTATGTACCAGTACCATGCTTAGTTCAGCTTGGGACTAACCCACTGGATTAGGGTCTTCGCTTGAGGGTTTTGGACTGCATATCAAGAAGGCCCTTAGAGGTGTGAAGGTTGAAGTAACTCATCGAGAAAGTATGCGCAGACTTATGGGTTTTCTATTCAGCAAACACATTGCACCGCCTCGAGTTCCATCCACAGGTATTTATTAAAAAAAAAAAATTCAGTTCTCAATGATTAAGCTGTATTCATTTTCTGATAAATTTTCCTTTGCATGAACAACAACATAGGACGGGATGTGTTATTGGCTGTTTGAGGAAAATGCAGAACTGGTGTTTGCCTGCTGTACTTGAAGAGTACCAGAGATTTGCAGGTGCTAAAGCTAGGCCAACTAATATGAAGTTCATTGAGAACTATGACACTCCACGTCAAAGCCAGTGCCTCTACGGTATCATCTACCGCTATGTTTCTCATAATCGTCGTTGCGCAACACACTTGTATGATTTGAAGTTAGCTAGGTAATGCTATTGGAGTGGCAGGTTAACTTGAATGAATGTAAATGTGTTACACTGGCAGGTTAATGTGAATGTGAATTACTTTCGGCAATTCAATTTCAGCCCTAATTTTTTTCTTCAAAATAGTTTTATGCACACAACTCCAAACAAAAGTTGCAGTTACACATTCATCTACTGAAAACATAAGTTGTTATTTATAAATATACAACCTTTAAGGATGTTGTGTTAGAGATTATGACTACACTAGACAAAGGATGTGAAAGAAAGTACAACAATATAAATAAGAGTTGTGCGAGATTTTTCAACCATTCTAACAAGTGTAGTAATAGTGCTATTCACAACTATTAGAGAAGTTGTGTTATAGAATTTTACTACACAGATTAAATGCTGTGATATCAAGTCTTACAATATAACTAAGAGTTGTGTTAGACTTTAAAAAAAAATCGAAAAAGAATCACAACTGAACCACAAGGTAGTCCAAACTTGAACCACAACTACGTTTACGACTCTTAGCTCGAAGTCGTAGTAAATCGGGGACCTTCACACCCCCCCACCCCCCTCCACAACCCATAGAATAGAGTCGTCGTAGGTTACAACACCTGTCAGGGGTTGTCAAAGTATGTTTTTCCCATAGTGTATGGACCTCACGAATGATTCACGAACGTATCCGAACTGACCGAATCCGAATGATATTTCCGAACTAGAACTCCCATAGGTAACTCTCTGACCAGAGTTCTGTTGATTGGATTTTGTTTGATTTTGTATATACTTTATATTTAAATACAAGGGGGATTTTGTGTTTCCCCCTCAAAAAAGATACCTAATTTGCATTACCCCCCTTTTAAATTGGTAATAGGAAAAACCCCCTTTAACCTGGATGTGCCGTGACGGTTTAGTTATGTCAGCACGTGTAAAGCATGCTTGTGTTTTAAAAAAAATCTTAAATACAGAAAACCTAAAAATAGTCTTTTTCATAAAATAATAAGAACACGTGTTAGAAGATGAGGTGTCCGCTCTTACGGTCCCAGATTTCTCTCCTCTGTGTGTTGAAGAAACTTTCTTCTCTAACAATATCCGCCATTAATGGCAGTAGCATCTCCATTACCATGCTAGTTGATGTCAAAAGAGTTGAATGGACCAAGCACCGCCGACTTCATTAATGGCGACATAATGAAGATACCACGAGATAAGATATTTAGATTCTCCTTGTTCTGTATTCTTTTTAACATCAAAATCATGTCCTAATCCTTTGTGAAGACTCACCAAAATCCAATACAGAATAAATCAGTAGCAATTGAGAATGAAGTAGTGAGGAAAAATCATTTAGGATTTTCCACAAGCACCTTGTGTGCATTTTGACGATGAACCAGAGATGACTTCGTTATTGATGTCTAACCCATTATCCTGCAAGACATTAATTTAAAACATATCCATAAATCCGTATCATTTATTCTCAATCATACAGCAACATCATCCTATCTTCTTCCCTAGTTAAACTCGATTGATTTGCTTCCAAATTCCAAATCGATACAACTCATTGTTTCTAAGCTTATGCAATCACTGAAATACAGACTTCTAATTCTTCTCTGTCATTCCCAGCTCGACGGCTCAAGAACACAACTATGTAAAACCGTGACCCATTTTTTCCTTGCTGTAGTCTTCTAAAAAATCAATTTCTAATTCTTCGTTGTCATCGGCAAACATGGTTATCAATAGTACTTCGTGTTCTGTTATTGTTTCGGAAATGAAGATAGAAGGGAAAACTGGGCGATCAAAAATTTGGGATCTTAGATCGGGAAGACGATGGCAGGGGACCGTCAGATTAGATTTATAATTTGATGCTTATTTTTTATGGCACACACGTATTTTACATGTGGCCACTTAACTGGTGGTCACGGAAGTTGTAACGGAAAGGGGGTTTCACCAATTACCGATTTAAGAAGGGGGTAATGCAAAATGGACATCTTTTTTGAGGGGGAAACACAAAATCCCCCAAAAAATAAATTTGGATTTTAATTTTCTCTACGTTTAGTTTAAATAAATCTAAATTCAATTGCTTTCACAAGTCTTACGAACCTCATTCTTACCACTATTACTACAACAAAGTTGAAATCACATCAACTTTAAAGGATTTAAGATCTTGCATTTTTTTCAACTCATTGTTGAAAGTAGAATGAAGTGGGTGAACAACAGAGTAATGAGTGACGTAATCTGGAAGGTATTTAGGTTTATGAAAACCCACTTTGGACCTGGTTATCATTGAATGAGCTAGTGCACTTGGGGATGATAATGGTGGGGTGTCTGAAGGATTAGTTTCACCATTTGTTAAAGTGGTTTCATCTCCATTTATAGGAGCAGTGTCTTCAGTAATTTCAGTAGGTGGTGGGTTATGAATTAATGTAAGAACTGGTGAATGAGGTGGACAAACAGGTGGTGTGGGGCCAAGAGGTGTTGAGTTGGGGCAAGTGCAAAAAGGGAAGCTTGATTCATCGAAAATGACATGCCTGGAGATGAAAGTCTTTTTGGAGGCATTGTCATAGCATTTGTATACCTTATTCATAGGACTATACCCAATGAAAGTGCACTTTGAGGACTTTGGGATCAATTTATCTTTTCTAGTGGGGCCAAGAAAAGGATAGCAAGTGCAGCCATAAACTTTAAGAGATTCAAAATCAGGCTTATGAAATAGTACCTCATAGGGAGTTTTAAAGTCAAGTAGCTTGGAGGGTGTCATGTTGATGACAAATGTAGCGGCTTGGAATGAGTCATACCAAAAGTTCTTGGGCATACAGGCTTGAATAAACATGGTATTACCTATTTCAGTGATGTGCATGTGCTTCCTCTCAGCAACTCCATTTTGTTGAGGGGTATTAGGACAAAAAGTACACACTGTAATACCAGAAGCATCAAAAAATTCTCTGAACGGGCCCTTGATTAATTCATAAGCTCCATCTGTTTGAAAGATTTTGATTTTTTGAGATAAAAGGTTCTCATTAAGTCTCTTGAAGTGTTAGAAGAACACCAATCTCTCATCTCTTGTTGTCATTAGATAAATCCAGTGAAACCTGCTGAAGTCATCTATGAACAACATATAGTTTTTGTACCCCAAAGTGGAAACTACAGGTGATGGCCCCCATACGTCACAGTGAATGAGCTTAACAGGAGTGGTATTAGTTCTAGTAGATGCTTGAAAAGGTAGTCTCTTTCTTTTACCCATTTGACATGAAGAACATAGAGACTTATCTGCAGAACCAATGATTTTTATATGAGAGGCTGAAGACAGCTTCTGAAGGATAGTGTTTGAAGGGTGACCAAATCTACTATGCCAGACAGTTGGAGAAGCTTGAAATGTGACATGATCCTGAACATCTTATGTAGAGGTTTTTATAATGGGATACAAACTATTGTTTACCTTCCCTTCAGCCAACAATTGTTGAGTAGATAGATCATGAATTCTGAATCCCCATGGTAAGAATTCAAAGGAGAAAGAGTGTTCTTCTGTGAACTTCCCAACTAGATTAAGTTCCTGTGTAAGGTAGGTACATAAAGTACATTTGGAAACTTGAAGGATGTTGCATCAGTGTGTAACACAGATGAGCCTATCATAGTGATGGGTAATTGACCTCCACTTCCAACAATGATAGAGTCAGACCCAGTGTAAGGAGAGGCATCTTGAAGAACATATAAATTATTTGTCATATGTGCAGTAGCCCCTGAATCTGGTAACCAATCCACAACAGCAGGGTAAGAAGTATCTTCTGAGATAAAATCAGTGTGAACTTGTATGCACATGTTTCCCTGAGGTGAAGAAGTACTTCCTTGGGAGGGGTTACTTTTGTTGGACTTTGAGGTAGTGTATCTGTAAAAACATTTATTTGCAGTATGGCCAAACTTTTTGTAGATTTGACATTGTATTGAGCTAAAGTCAGTAATCTTGAAGGGTTGAGAGTTATCTTTTGTGGATATTTGAGAGTTATCATTGAAAGATTTATAAGAATTATCTTTGGGAGGTTTTTGAGAGGTATCTTTAGAGGATGATGGATGAAAGGTTTTCTGAGTAAAAAAGGAAGAGTTGATGGCCGTGTCAAGACTCTTTGAGATGTCAGTGTGTTGATTAGCTAACCACTGTTCATGTTGGATGAGGCGAGATATCATGGCAGGAAAAGTAATGTGTACATCTCTATTTTGAGTTGAGATAACAAAACTATCATAATCTTTTCCAACACCATTTAATGTATACATCACAAGATCAGAGTCAGAGACATGTTCATTGATAGCAGCAAGTGCATCAGCTATTTCTTTAATATTAAGTAAATATGTAGACATCGAGTCAGAGTCTCTTCTAATTTTGTAAAGTTGATTTCTTAACATGGATTTCCTAGTCACAAACTGATCAGAAAACTCTTTGGAAAGAGAGAGCCATACCTGTTTAGAAGTAGAGAGTCCAACAGTAGAAAAAGAAATAGATGGATAGAAGGTAGCATTTAAGCAACTCAGAACGAATCAATCCCATTTTATCCACTTCAGATAAGAAGGATTCAGAACTTCAGTTTCACCAACAAGAACAGACGGTGCTGGTGGTGGGATGCTTCCATCTATAAAGCCAAACAGATCTGTACTGATAAGGATAGACTCCATTTGGTTTTTCCATACAAAATAGTTGTTCTCATTTAGTTTTTCAGGGACAAGACTCACAATGGTGTTGAACGGCACAGATTGAAAGTTAAACTCAAACTCTGGTGGTTGTGGGGGATTAGGTGGTGTACCAAGAGCACCTTCAGAGATATCATTATCAAGTGGTGTAGCCATATAGGAAGACTTTTTCAAACAGAGGTAATGAAAGTGATGGTTCAATGATTTCAAACACAGATCCAAGGAAAACAATTAATGATTTCCTTCTGATACCAAGTAAGAACAGAGGTATTAATGATGTAAGTAGAGATATCGATGTTGAAAATGATTGATTAGTTATAAATGTTGAACAAAGTTATTGATTGATAAGCTGTATTGATTAGATAAGAGATAACCTAGGCGGCGGTACATAGCATGACTTATATAATAGTCATTACAAGTGAAGAAGAAAGACAAACCCTAAAGGAATATCCCAGTAAGAAGCAGACAAGGGATTGTAACTCAAGTGACTCAAATGCTTAAGGAGACATTAACAATTTAAGACTCAGTAAATCTAACACATCTAATCTTTTCTAGTTCCCTTTTCTTGAATTTTTCTATTGACCGATTTCACCATCATTATCTTTCATAAAGATTTTGGACATGAAAAGAAAATGTAGCTACATGATATTTTATTCGAACACCACATTAATACTCCCTCCATTTCTAAAAAATAGGCTTGTTTGATTTGTACAAGGATTAAGATAACTAATCATTATAGCCACTTTTTCATAGTTTTTCCTACTTTATCCATGGCCCCATTGATATGATATTAGAGAGAAAATGGAGAGAGAAGTGGTCCCCTCTTTATACTAAGAGGTAAAAAAAGAAAAGAAAAGTGGTCACTTCATGGGTAAATTAGTAAAACAATAATATTTGACTTTCCAAATAAGGAAACAAGCCTATTTTTTTGAAACATCAAAATAAGGAAACAAACCTATTTTTTTAGAAACGGAGGGAGTAATTACTTTAACAATCGGATCAGCTGGTAACAATTTAAAGTGCAGAAGCAATCAGTTTTTTTGACGTCTGAGATTGATTACAGCCCCTACCAGGTGGTTGACTAACCATAACCATCACTCCAACCTCGACCACAAATTTCTTCATGCATTCCAGTGGGAAAGAAAGAGGCACAAGAATGCCATATTCTCCTTTGTTGTTTTCGAAAGGGATGTAAAAGCATCTCTCTTCAGGGTTTGGAAGAGCATTTACTTTCATTTGCCCACCATACACAGCTTTTCCCCATCCATAATCCACTTCCGCAAATCTTGCCCTTGTGACATCTGTAACAAAGAAGTGACTCCCTGCCAAAGCATAGTTAGTCATAAAATCTGTCCATGATCTAAACATTTTCTTCTTCATTATTGCGTTTCTATCACCTACAGTTTCTGTATTGAGAAGCTTTTTCTTAGATTCTATAACCAAATCCAATGTGTATCCAAGTGGGTTTTTACCCAACTTCTCTGCGGTTGAGAATGCCATCCCGTAAAATAGTGCGTTACCATAGAATCCTACTGGCAAATTTAGGCGGTCTTTCCCACGTCCGTTTACAGTATAAAAGAGACGAACATCTTCTTTGGAATCAAGATTGAATGCTATTGTTCGACATTTCCATAGACATGCTGTGAGGATTTCGAAATCCGAACATGTACGAAGATGAGGAGGTAGTTGTTTCTTTAGAGATGTCATCTCTTGCTGTCCAAAGAAGAAGGCATGCTGGACTCTTTGGTTTTGACCAAAAGGAAGAGAAACAATTCTAGACTCATGTACGAGATCGTAATCTCTGTTGGGTATTGATAGTGGCTCATGAGAGTTTAGGAGTTCTCTTCTCCAAACAGGGAGCACGGATGGAGCTCCAGAGCCACGAGCGATTTCACCAATTGCAACCATCAATTGGTGTAAGCCCTGAGCATCGCTGATAACGTGGTTGAGACGAAGGGCTAGAATGAATCCTCCACACAGAAGTCGAGTCACCTGTGGATGACATTTTACTTTTGGGATTAGGGTATTTAGAATTTGGAGGAAATTACAAATTGTATATGGAAAATCTCATCAATATATATCAAACATAGCATTACCTGAACCAATAAGAGAGGGCAGTTAATTATATCTCCTGAACCGGGGACAATATAAAGGAGCTCATCCAAGCATGGAAATGGAGGTCTCAAGGCATCCATGCAAGTAAACTGGTCAAGACGAAGATCAGCATCGGCCTCGATGAACATGACACCTTCCCCTGTGCATTCTACAACTAACTTTCCCCCATAAGGTGTTTCTCGTACCCTACCAGCAAATGGGTAGTAAAAGACAAGTGCATCAGCTATGGCTTCTCTGATGACATCGACTGGGTCTGCTGTTCTACTTGCTATAACAATGTTATCATCATTTCCATTGTTACGATAGAATTGAATAACTGGTGTGTGAAAACGAAGACGTTCATCGATATCTGAGAGGAACTTAAGTTCATGGGGTGTTGGTCTAGATGGGGATATCAGTTCTGGCTCTTTCCTTTTAATTGTGAACATTAAAGTCTCACACGTCGAGGAAATCATTTTTCTGGCCAAAGTGTGAGTGAGAAGGTGTAGAAACCATTCTTGATTATATATAATAATGAAGAGGAACTGACCTTAAACTGAAGGGATAACGGACTATTGATTATATATAATGAAGAGGAACTGACCTCAAACTTAAGGGATAACGGACTAAGCAGAGATCCACTTTGCTTAAATTTATGATCAGATTGATAAAGGAAAAAGCTTTATTTATTTGTTCGTATTAAGTAGTGATAAAGCATCTTCTGTCCTTGAGTAAAATATGAAGATATATGTTCCTTCGGATATTATGGCTAGATAGACACAATTTGAGTTTTAACTAATCCATGATTATTTCAAATAAAAGGAAAAAAAAAAAACTAATCTATGATAAAGAGTATTATTACAAGAAATTAGAAGCCTAACATGCTAAGCTCCAACATCGTACTACTACATTAGTTGAACAGGTTACCGTACTAATCTATGATTATTTCTTTTAATGTTAATCGCCTAATGAGGTATACTTTAAGCAAACTAAGAATGTGTATCTGTATTCCTTCTGGAAAAACAAGAAAAAAATGTATTATTACGTTTTTGAAGTAATTGGAGATTAGAAATAAATAATAACGCATAAGCTCAAACTTAAATTGGAGATTAGAAAAATAATAAGGGAGAAAATAATCTGTGGACATTACTCTTTAGCATTTGACAGCATTGCAGGAGTATGTCGCATTACATGTAAAACCCACAAGCTAAGATCCACCCAAGTACTTGCTTGGTATAACACCTCCATGTCATGAGTAGCTCATTTCTAACTAGCTCAAATTTAAGTCCACTTAACTAACTTGGTGTTAACTTACTTGGACATGGTGCTATACTGCTACTTGCCAGGCTGGAGCCACCAAATTCCATGTGCTAGTCTGTAGACCGTCCATGAGCTCTCTCGGATCCGTGCAAAACATAGCATGACACTAATCCGTTATAATATTTTTGAATCCGAACAGAGAATGCCACGAAACTGCGTACAGCCCTGACAACATCGGCCTTGCTGGTTAAAGAATCAACGTTTAATTAAAAATGACTGGTTGGTTATCTTAATCTGTCCACAGTTGTTGTCTGTTTAAGGAATCTTTGTTTAATTAAAAATACGAATTGATTATCTAAATTTGTCAATGGTTGTTGTTTCATACCAAGTTGCTTATTTCAATTTGTTCCAAGTTTCTCCAAACTAAACTCTATTAATACCTCTAATAAGTTCCTCAAGAATCATAATAACTTACCAATAATCTCATCATCAACATTCTTCTCTTTGTTAGTTTTCTAATGGATTTACTAAAACCAAGTCCAGCAAACTCATCACCATTGACACCACTAGGGTTTCTAGAAAGAGCAGCAACTGTATATGGTGATTGCACATCAATCATCTACAATAAAACAGCTTACACATGGAAACAAACCAACCGTAGATGTCTTCAACTCGCTTCATCTTTGAAATCAATGGGCATTCAACGTGGAGATGTCATCTCAGTTTTATCACCAAATCTTCCTGCTATGTATGAACTTCATTTTGCTGTACCTATGAGTGGCGCCATATTGAACACTATTAATACACGTCTCGATGCACATGCTCTTTCAGTAATACTTCGTCATAGTGAATCAAAACTCGTATTTGTTGATTTTCTTTCTCGTTCTTTAATTCTTGAAGCTTTTTCTCTCTTACCATCTGAGATTAAATCTCCTTCACTCATCTTCATCACGGATGATGATGTAAACTCAACCTTAACCGCTGATTGTTTTGATCTTGATTTTTCTTACGAGGGTTTGATTAATAAAGGTGATCCTGATTTCAAGTGGGTAAGACCTAATAGTGAATTGGATCCGATGGTGTTGAACTACACATCCGGTACGACATCATCTCCTAAAGGGGTAGTCCATTCCCAGCGTGGTCTATTCATCACGACCGTTGATTCTCTAATGGATTGGTCTGTACCGAAACAACCCGTCTTTCTCTGGACCCTGGCAATGTTTCACTCGAACGGGTGGTCTTTTCCTTGGGGTATGGCGGCCGTTGGGGGGACTAACATTTGTCTACGTAAATTTGATGCTGCTTCAGTGTATGGGTTGATCCGCCAACACAGCGTGACGCATATGTGCGGGGCACCAGTTGTATTGAACATGTTAGCAAACAATCCGAGTAAGGAACCATTATCAAACAGAGTTCAAATTTTAACCGCCGGAGCTCCGCCGCCTGCAACAGTACTCTACCGAATCGAGTCTCTTGGATTTATAGTTAGTCATGGTTATGGATTAACCGAAACAACTGGATGCGTCGTCTCGTGTGCATGGAAACATGAGTGGGACAAATTTCCTGCAACAGAACGTGCAAGATTGAAAGCGAGGCAAGGTGTGAGAACAATAGGAATGACCGACATCGATGTGTTAGATCATGAGTCCGGTTTTAGTGTCAAACGAGACGGGTCTTCTACTGGTGAAATCGTTTTACGAGGTGCGTCGATTTTGCTAGGCTATTTTAAGGACCCGGAAGGTACGGCGAAAAGCTTAAAAAAAGATGGATGGTTTTACACCGGAGATGTTGGTGTGATGCATCCTGATGGGTATATAGAGATAAAAGATAGATCTAAAGATGTGATTATAAGTGGTGGAGAGAATATAAGCAGCGTAGAAGTTGAATCAGTGTTATATTCGCACCCAGCAATCAACGAAGCGGCCGTGGTGGCTCGACCTGACAAATTTTGGGGGGAAACACCTTGCGCTTTTGTGAGTTTAAAATCCAAACTCAACAAGCCTTCTGAAAATGAGATCATTGAATTTTGCAGGGCAAAGCTACCTCATTATATGGTTCCCAAAACAATTATTTTTGAAGAATCTCTTCCTAAAACCACAACCGGTAAAATACAAAAATTTAAGCTTAAGAGCAAAGCTAAAAACTTGGGTTTAACTCGAGCAGAAAGTCGACTTTAAGTGTTTCTATCATGAGTTTACTCGGATGACTAAAAACTGTGCAAGTATAACAAGGTTGTAATTCAGATTTGGTGATCCTCAGTCCTTGACACTTCAGTTGAATGAAACATATGTACCTATGAAAATTCTAATAATATAAATACTACTACCGTTTTAATTATCTATTAAATACCTTGAACAAAGAAAAGTTTTTTTAATTTCTTTCTGGTTTTTTGATCGATGAACACAAAATATGTACATATATACATGTTTTTACTTCATCAAAAAAAATATATATACATGTTTTTAGATGTATTATAGACGTGCATTTAGCGAAATCGAACCCCTAAGTAATTCAAAGTTACATGAAACCAATTAGCCCACGGCTGCCCATCGAAAATGCTATATAGCCAGCTTAATAACAGCTGACTGAGCTGAGTAACATCGTTTTATGATGTGGCAGAAAGAGAATGTTTTTATCTTTACCACGTCACTTAAAACAAAAATACCACTTAAATTTTTTCCATTTTTTTGTCTTTCTTCGTTAGAGTTTTCAGAACTGAAATTCAAAGTTTTTTTTTTGTCTTTCTTCGTTAGTGTTTTCAGAATAGAAATTGAAAATTTCCTACGATGAGATAGAGATCAAATTTAATTAACATCATGAAAAATCAACTCTTCTTTCATCTTTTGATTCTTTTCTCTTCTTCTTCCAAAATATTCCCCATCCATTAATGTTTATGGTTCTCCACAAAATCTTGGTATGTATGGTTGTCTGCAATTTCTTATTCATCTTGATTGAGATGGTATGATCTATTTAAAAAAAGTCAATACGAAAACACTACTTTAATTATATGTTGCATTAAAAATAAAACCCCCGATCAGAATGACTAATTGCTAAACAAGATAGAGAAGTATATCTAGACTTGATTGATTGATCGTATAGTTTTTGATCGTTAATAGCAATCCTCAGAAGTAACATAATCCATGACAAGGGATCTCGGGATTACCCTGAATGATTTTCTGAATTATCGGAACCAGAAACTTTTTTTCTCTCCAGAAACTTTCTCCCCTCTAGAAACTTTCTCCTCTAAACCGAAGAACCTTTCAGCGCCTCCTTCCCCTGCTCAGATCTGGTCTTTTTGACCGGATCCGAGAAGGTTATTTCTGTTAAAATAGGTAGTTTATGTTCCGTTTAAGTTTGGTGTATTTGGCTTCACGATCACTGTTCTCTTTTCTTCTCCTCTTCAGCCCCTTTCCGGTGAATCTTTTATAGGTCGGGTGCTCTTGGTCTTAAGTGGTAGCGACGGCTTCCGGCTCTATTCATCCTAGATCAGTGATGATTTTTTAGATGTTTGATACTCGCACACTTGTATTTGTAGCTGTAGAGTAGTTGGGTTACAATGGAGCAAGATTAATTTTTCTGTTGAACTCATTTTTTATATTGATGTTCTTGCTCAGTTTATTACAGATACACTCATTGCCTTTTTATAGGCTACATTTACCGATCTGGACAGTTTCTAGATATTTCTCCATTACACTATTTTGACTGGTCTTACCATCTCTATCTTTTACCTAATCGAGTAGACTAGATAACTCTGGAAACATATGACCAGGTTCACATCTGTTTACATTACAGACTATTTACTCTAGCTAGCAAATTCTAGACTATTCTTTTCTTTCAAAGACTAAACTTCATTCACACTAATTTGACTAACTAGATTACAAATTAGACTTTCCAACAATCAGAGATCTTCCAAGCTTTCATTGATGTTTTTTTCCTTGGGTTTTCTGTGTAGAATAGAGATGTGTCCATCAATGTGTGTTTATTGGAATTTTTTTGATTGAGGTTGTGGTGATGGTGGTCTGATCTTCTTAATCTAGATCAATCTAGGTTTCCTAAATCATTTCGGTTGGTTTCTTTGGGGTTTCTGTTGTTTAACAGAGTTGGGTTCATCTTGGTGGCTGTCTTATTTAGATATGTGTTTCCGATTTTGTTTGTTTTCTTGCAATACATCTTTTTTCTTCTTTTCACCATCCCTTCAAATCGAAATCACTGATTTCATCCTCCAAAGGTACTTGTTTATATTGATGATTGAAGTGGCGACGGATTTCGTGATGAAGTGTTGGTGGTGAAGGATCTGGATCTTCAACTGTGGCAGAGTTTGGAGACGGGTGTGATGCAACGGATCGGTTGAATCGGTGGCAAGGTAAATCGGCGGCAGGGTTAAGAGGGTGCTCGGGAAAAGTAGGTTTTTGTGGTCGTGAAGAATCATCGGCCGTGGCTATTTTTGGGTAGGGTTTCTAGTTTTTTTCCTAGGGCTTTTACCCTTTACTGGGTAAGGCACTTTCTAGGTACCGAGGCCTGTTTCTTTGGTCTTCCTTCTTGGGTTATCCAATGTAATGTGGGTATCTAATTGTACGGGTTATCCAATGTGGGTATCTAATTGTACGAGGGCTATCACTTCAGTGAAGCATTCTATGGGGTTTATACTTTGTACTTACTATTTCATTAATAAAAATCTTATATACCGAGCAGAAAAAAAAAAAAAAAAAAAATTTTTGAATTATCAAAACTTTTGTTATTATCCTAATCTTTCGGTAAATCCAACGGCTGACTATTTACTATGACGTGTTAATAGCTTCGACTTCTCTCTCCGCCATATTGTTGCCACGCCAGAAAACGCGGTCAAGCAGCTGTTATTTAGCTATTCAAGTAGCAGAGTCGGATACCCACACATCTGATCAAAAAAAAAAATTAACCCACACACCAACACTTGTATTGTATATGATTGTAGGAGGTCATTTCTTATTGACGGTTATAGATGTTTAGGGTGCATGTAACTTGGACTGGTATAATTATAATTTGAGGCTTCATGCTGAAAACCCGACTATTCATCGGGCATAGGTAATAGGTTTGTCGTGAGGTTTTGTTGGAGTTACGTATCGAGCTATTAAAATTACGTGAACTGGACGTATCATGTATCCAAATTGTATTGTGCCTTAAATCAGGTTTACATTGTAAAGACAGCGAGTTTTTTTATTTATTATTATTTTGAAACTAAGAAAAGAACTAGAATTTTTTTATAATCTGGCTAGGCATGGGTCATCAATCTAAAATCCGAATTGGCCAGTGCGTACCTGATTTCATGATAAATCTTACCATGAGAAAAATGATTTCCAGTTAATAATCATGTTTGATGTCACAAAGGTCAAGGAAGTCATTTTTCAAATGAGTGTTGTTGCAATCGTGTTATTTAACCATTGGTGATTCTTTATTAATCCCGAAAATAAAATTATGTCACTTAGAGTACGTAGTTGGATAATTTCCCGTTGTTGATGCTCTTAGACGTTTTCGTTTGCTGGCTTCTTGTTGTAGTAATTAAAAATGAAGGACTAAGAGCTTAAGCCATATTACAACATAATTCATGTTGCATTTTGGTTTCGTTTCTGTCTTCTTTCTTTCTTTTTACGGATGAAAGATACTTCGATGCTACTTAATACCAAGAAGTAAACAAATTAGTTTGGATTAGCATACCTTCATCCATCTGATCATAAAAGGATAAAACTATGTTTTTTTTTTTTTTTTTGTAAGAACTTATTTCAAGTTACATTTTGGTTTGTTTTTCTTTTAATTGTTTGAAAGACGCTTCAATGCTACTTAATACGAACAAATAAATAAATTAGTTTTGGATTACCATACCTTCGTTCATCCGAATTTGAGTAACGTGGATCACTTACCGGATGAACCTAACCTAAATTAGTCCTTATCCCTTAAGTTTGAGTTCAGTACATGTAAATATTTATAAAAATCGATTCTTAAACTTTCATATTCACAAGCTCATTGGAAAAATGACTCCTTCCACATGTGACGCATTAGTGTTCACAACTAGAAGGAAACAGCCGGAATTAATACCTCCATCTAAACCAACACCCCATGAATTTAAGTATCTCTCAGATATGGATGAACGTCTTTGTTTTCACACACCAGTTATTCAAGTCTATCGTAACAACGAAAACAAAAGCAACATGGGAAGAAATCCAAATCCAGTAGATGTCATCAGAGAAGCCATAGCAAATGCGCTTGTCTTTTACTACCCATTTGCGGGTAGGGTAAGAGAATCACCTTCTGGGGGGAAGTTAGTTGTGGAATGCACCGGTGAAGGTGTGCTGTTCATCGAGGCCGATGCTGATATTTGTCTCGACCAGTTCATTAACACGAATGGCTTGATACCTCCATTTCAATCCTCGAATGAACTCCTTTGCGTTGTCCCTGGTTCCGTAGATTTGATCAACTGCCCTCTCTTATTTATTCAGGTAATGGTAAATTTGTATCACCACTCTTATCGACGTTTTGCAGTTTACTTTATATATTGTAATTGCTTTGCATGTACATGGTTTGCAAACCAAGCTCCTATTCGCGAACTTCAGTTTAATTTCTTACACTTTTAAACAAATCAGTAGCCTGAAAAGATTCATGCGTATGCCAAAGAATATACAAACATGTAATTTCTTCCAAATAATTTGCAATCCTATTTCTTAAAGTAAACTGTCGTCTGCAGGTGACTCGACTTCTGTGTGGAGGATTCGTTTTAGCCATTAGGCTCAACCACACTATTAGTGATGCTCAAGGATTACACCAGTTTATGATGGCTGTCGGTGAAATTGCCCGCGGCAATAAATCTCCATCTGTGCTCCCTGTTTGGCAAAGGGAACTCTTAAACTCTTGCGAACCACAAGCAATACCCAACAGGGAGTATCATCTTTTTCGTAGAACTAGAATTGCCTCCCCACCTTCCGGTCAAGATCGAAGAACCCAACGTACCTTATTTTTCGGTCCGCAAGAGATTGTAGCCGTAAAAAGACACCTTCCTCCTCATCTTCGTACATGTTCAAATTTCGAGATCCTCACTGCATGGTTATGGAGATGTCGAACAGTAGCATTCAATCTTGATCCCAAAGAAGATGTCCGTCTCTTTTTTACTGTAAACGGACGTGGAAAAAACCGCCTCAATTTGCCAGTAGGATTCTACGGAAATGCTCTTGGTTACGTGATGGCATACTCAACAGCAGAAAATTTGTGTAAAAACTCACTCGGATACACATTGGATTTGGTTATAAATTCCAAGAGCAAATTTCTCAACACAGAAACCGCAGGTGATAAGAACACAACAATGAAAAAGAAAATGTTTAGATCATGGACAGATCTTATGACTAATTATGCTTTGGAAGGGAGTCACTACTTTATTACAGATGTGACACGAGCAAGATTTGCCGAAGTGGATTATGGATGGGGGAAAGCAGTTTATGGTGCGCCAATAATATTATATGATCTTCCGTACCCTGAAGAGAGAAGCTTCTACATCCCTTATGAAAATATCAAAGGTGAGTATGGTATTTGTGTTCCGGTTTGCTTCCCGCACGAGTCCATGGAGAGGTTTGTAGTCGAGATTGGAAGGATGGTCGGTGAGCCACCTGTTAAGTGGAATAATCAATCTCAGGCATCAAATAAACCAATTTGTTCTGCACTTTAACTAGTTAATCATTCGCTGATCCTTTTGTTATAGTTATTGGAAGCGTGGTGAAGAAATAAAATGTCTTGAAGGTATTTGTGTTCCTTTTGTTATATGATCTTCCAAAGAAAAGTAATGGTCAAGCAATTATATTTTTCACCAGTGAGCCAAGCTGAAAAAGGAAAAATGAGACTAAAATTACTTATAATGTGTAAGACTTGTGTTTAGTGGGAATTGTCTAAGTATTATTTAGTGTTTTGCGTGTGTGGATTTAAGCTTGGATAATGCTGATTGTCGATATATATATTTTTTAGCTTTGCATCTAAAGTACAATGTTAGAGAGGGTGTTCCAATGTTCCAACATAAATTTCTATTTTTATTTTAGGTACCCAATTGATCATTCAATTTTTAGCTAACTTCAGTTTTCCCTTGGATATAAGGTTGCATTGTAAGCAGAATATACTCGTCAACATTATTGACTATTGTAGACTAGTGTTCGGCACTGCGCACGTGCAAGCTTGATCCACCTATGGTGAAAGAGTGGGTGTGTTAAAAAAAAAACTTTAATTACTATTATACCCTCACAGTATTTATTTCTCATCACTTCTACCACATAGAATAAGGGAAAAATGGTCCAAATGAAACTTGCAGCTTCAAACACTGTTCATCTACAGTGCCTAAGGGGTGTTCCCTTTGCATAATAGAACAGATATGCCAAATTTTATTAAAGTAGACTTCGTACCCGAATTGAACCCATGTTATTAGCTTTTATTTATTTTATTTTTACCACTTGCAAATTTAGGAAGAGAGTTTAAAATTTTTTTGTCTTCGGAACCATAAATGAAGTAATTTTTCCCTCTAATATTCCATAATAGTTTCTTGTTTCTTTTTTAAGCGAAACTCTGAAGTGAATTTATTGATCAAAAGAAATAAAAAAATAGAAGGGAGGGCCGGGGGAGCAAAACCCAACCTCCGAAGGAAGAAGAGAAAATCTTATATACTAATATAAAGAAAAGATCTATTTTTGGTAGGAGACTCCCTAAATTACTAAAGTTTCTTTCATTTAAATTACCAAGCTCTATTATATCATGTAATTTCAATAAAAATATAATTGGTAGAAAAGTATATTAAATGACACCGCATTAAAAAAAGCCATTAGAAACATACATATTTACCGAAATGCCATTGTTATAAAAGCATGTTTAAGCTGACACACCTCGTAGAAAAATTTCACCGATAGACAGCCAGTCTCATCCCATACATATACCTGATTCATAATCTAAAACATCGATTTCGTTCATTCTAATTGTTCTCACGTCCTATCTCGATTTTATCCTTTCCTATTCCATTGGAGAAAATTCGCTTCATTCGTGTTTTTATGTACATGACAAATAGTTCACCTGTAACCACAGCTCATTGTAAACCCAATATGATTCCGATCCTCTCTCTTGCGTTCTGCAGGGTTTCAATTTCATGAGAATCAGACTCGGGATTGACTTGTCTCATCTTATTAAGTTTGGTATTCATGCTCCAAACTATAGCTAGCTATATATAAAGGATTACTTGAATTATATGAAGACTCAATGATTCAAAAGGGGTGACATGGATGTAGTTGCAGGAAATCCCACAACTAACACCCCTTAATAATTTCTAGATCTAAATCATATTCAACATGAAAATGAAGATGAAATGCTAAAAATGTAAAATGGACACAAGGATTTTTTACATGGTACGATCAATGTGATCTACATCCATGGTTCTTCACTATAATTTATTTGGTGTTATATAAGATTCCATTAACGAAGTTTGGAGAGATCTAGATCTAGTTTTAGGTGATGGAGGAAGAAGATGGTGTGCCTCTAGTTTACAAATTATGTGTTTCCCCCTTTTCTCTCTCCTGGCTTTCTCTTTATATATGTGTTTACATAGTGGGTGACAGCTAATATATAGTGGAGTACAGCTAATAAAGCCCCTATTTTCGGATCTTGAAGCGCAACTCTATCGATATTGGAGCGCGGCTCTATTGATGTTGTTGCGCTCCCTTGAAATGTATAAATGACGCGCAGCCTTGATATTGTCGCGCTCTCTTAATGTGTATAAATGCCTCGCTCTTGACATGTATAACTGTCTCTTGATATTCTCGCGCTCTCTTGATGTGTTGTGCGATATTTTGCTCCTACATTTTGCCTCTTTTTTCTTTAATATTGCTTGAAGAGCGATCTTTAAGGAAAAATCCGCCTTGTTGTAGTTGTTGGAGCGAGACGCGTGATGTTGGTGTAGCCTTCGATCTTTGTTGATGAAGGAACTACGCGAAAGAATACTAATCTTCAAAAGTACGTACTTGCCCCTATTCTTTTGTGAAGTTCTGAAGCTTTGCGAAGTAAATAAGAAGTATTATTTCTTTAAGTATTTGAAGTATGAAGTATCCTTGAAGAAGTATAAGAAGTATCCGTCCTTGAATGCGAATAAGAAGTATTGCGAACAAATCAAATAAAGCTACTATTTCATGTTCTCTGCCCCATGTTGTGCTGCAATGCATATAAGAATTTAAATTAGTATTCAAAATTTCAAAAGTCAAAAAGTTTCATTTATGTGCAAGTTGAAATCTTTTTGTTTGTTTGATTTCCTTTGTATGACTTGTTTCGTCTCATTTGATAGATACCTCCCATGGAAATGATCCTAATGAGGTCTTATGCAGCCTATTCTCGCGCTCTCTTGACGTTTTGTGCTATATTTTTTGCCCCTACATTGGAATAATCTAATTCTGCTATGATGAATGTAAACACATAAGAAGAAGCTCAATCTGATCTTCACATTATCCGTATGAGGTTCTAGAATTGATGTACCGGAGGTGGTAAAGACTCAAGTCAAAAGAATCACTATGGATCTAGTACAAGAAAAAGTTTAAAAAAGGAGATCAATAGGGGACATACAGGCAGTTCACCGTAGCTTCAGGATTAAAATGCCCGACTAGCATCTTACACCAATTACATCAAATCCTATCAAGAACCTAGTTCGTATGGGCACAGTCATGTCCACCAAAAGTACAACTTTTCTTGTAGAAAAGATTCATCGATTGAGGCATATAACGGGTATAACAGGTGTGAAAACGGAAAGACGGAAAACGGAAAGATTATATTCTAAAACAGAAAAATAATTTTTCCGTTTTCAGACCCGTTATACCCGTCTTTTAGAAAAAAATATATAAAATACTATTTTAATCAATTTTTTATTTCTAAAATAAAAGATTAAGAATTATAATTAAAATAAATGAATAAACAAATAAAATAAAAAAAACTTAGTAACAACGTTATTTAGACCTGATATAACCATTTTCACGCATGTTAAAACCGTTAGATAGGAAATTCATATTATAATTTATTTTTATTTTTCTATTTAACCGTTATCACACCCGTTATTTCATAAAAACATCAGATAAACGCGTTTTCCCCACTAAACAATGCGTTTTTTGCTCGAAATGTGCTCACACCCGTCAAAACACGTTATAACGGTTACGCCCTATAGCGGTGACCCGACCTATGACCCGTTTTTCAAACCTTCGATTTAACTCACTACTAAGTGGGACCCACTTGTTGAAATCGGGATTACCTTTACTTATCAAACTCTCACAAGTAGAATCAAGATCGAAATCATTGCTTTAAAAAAAAAAAAATCGAAATCATAACTGGTAGAGATTGAGTTTACATCATCATCCATGATGACATCTTATTCATATTAAAGTATAAATTGCAGGAAGTTTTTGTAGTAAACTGAGATGACATCTCCACGTTGAATACCAATATGATGATACGAGTCGAAGACATCTACGGATGTGCAATCACCATAGTGCTGCTCTTTTTCGTAATCCTAGTGGGGCCTGTGACTCAGTGGTGATGATTTTGCTGGACTGGGGAACAAAAATGACTAGTGTTGGAAACGGTTGATTAAATGGGTGAAATGTCCCAATTTCAGAGGCATGGTCGGAGACTCGAGTTTTAACAAAAAGTTGAAATGTCCTAATTCGTTAATTTTTCCTTCCAAATCCATTAACTACCCGACTCAACACACATGAAACTTCCCACGTGTGAAAAAAAGACAATAATTCCCCTTTAAGATAAGGGTTTAGGTTTAGGTTTAGGTTCATGTTCAAGGTTAGGGGTTCAACTTTAAGGTTCATGGTCAAGATTTAGGTTCATGGTTCGGGTGGAGGTGGTTCATGGTTTCAGGTGGTGGTGGTGGTGCTTCAGGATGCAAGTGGTTGTGGTGGTGGTAGGGGCCATGGTTGTGGTGGTGGTGGTGATTATTTTGTTGGCAGCTAGCGAAAAAAAAAGTTATTGTGGTGATGATGGCGGTTCAGATGGTGGCGGTTCAGGTGATTATTATTTTATCGTTTAAAGATATAAGGTTAACTAAATGGGACATTTCAAATCCAATTGACGGGACAAAATGTCCCACTTTGCCTAGCTAATTGTGTTGCATGGAAACATAAACAGATCGGGACATTTCAACTTATTTTGAAAACTCTATGCATTTCTCTATTTTGTTTTTTTAATCAGCAAAAATAAGAATTTTCATTAAGAAAGCTTTTAAAAAAAGCAAAAGAAACAAGAAGGGAGAAAAAACCCCTAAGGCTAAGCCAAACAACTGAAAGACCAAGCAAACCCTAAGCCAGAAGGCTCCTAGGCTAAAATGCCGAAGAAAACAAAAACTTAAATTACAAAGAAACTATCCCAATTAGCCTTAACTTGATCTAGATGAACTCCCCGCATTGAGTCAGAAATTTTACACCAAAAATAAACTTGAGATTTGATTTGTTCTATAATGCGATCGAAGTCCCCTATCCCGTCGTTAAAGATTATGTAGTTGCAGGAAATCCTACAACCACACCCAAGTAAGATCTACAAACTCTATTCAAGACATCATGAGGAAAACTCTAAATCATTTTATTAAAAGATAGATCAAATACAAAATATATGAGTAGAAACCCTAACTTGGGAAGCAAATAACTTTCTCTCTCCTAAATATCTTATCTCAGCTCACCAAAAAGATCTCTCCCTTTTACAAAGGCATGTGGCTCCTTTTATAGGAGTTTACATAGTGGAGGACAGCTAATAAATCCCCTAATTTCGGATCTGGAGCGCGTCAACATCGCTTGGACTTTAATATTGCTCACGGATTCTTTACTGCCGCGTGGTTCTTCGCACTTCTGTTGTGATTTGGTGGCGTCATCTGGTTCGTCATCTTGGACATATTGTACGCGTTCGTATTCGCTTGCTAGTAAAGGGATTATTTCGCATACCAAATGAGTGTGCGGTATTTTGCACCCACAAATTATATCATTCCTACAGTTCCAAATTTCCCAACAAATAGCTGCGGGTAGAAGTTGCCATAGAGTTTGACCAATTGGAAAAGGAAACTTCTGCATTCGGCACCACCCTTTGATAACCACGTCAATACAGTTCGGTATGACCCAAGTCATATTAGTATAAGATAAGAAATGATACCAAATACTCGTAGCAAATGGGCAGTGAAGCAAAAGATGCTTAAATCCAACTCTTCGCCATAAAATTGGGAAATTCAACATTTCTCCGTCTATACCTTTGAAATTGGGAAATTCCAACTCTTCGCCATAAAATTTTCTTTTTATCACAAAAGAATTAACAGCAATATATTAAAAACAGACTTCAATAGAAATTACAAAAATTAATGACCAACGAGAGATTTGTAACTGATCAGAATTCTATCGGAGTGTTCTTGAACGTGTCTAAATCCGAGTCAAGTCTCATATAGTTCAAATTCTTCCACCAACTGGAATTCTGTTTCTCTGCTTCCATAACGACCAACACACACCACGTAAGAATAGTCCAAATATCTATATTCTTTATCTTTTAGTTTGTTCATGCGCTGTTGTGAACAAATTAAGAAACAGTTTAGTAATGTGTTATGAGTTAGCTTTGTATATTTTGATAGAGAAAAAGAAACAGTATACATATATCTATTCGTAGGTTACTTAAGTGCGACTCAGCAGTCAGTAGGCGGTTAATATCAGAGGAGCATTTCTAACGCTATTTTCCCCCTCCCAGAGACAACTTTTAAATAGCCAACTTACGTATAATTAAGCAAGTAGTAATGCTGTTGTAATAAATACGCATGTATTGTCCTGATAAGTATGATGGTTTTCTTTTTGTGAGCTAGCTAGCTAGGGATGGATAAACACGACCCAAATTATAAATAAATAAACGAGGAGTAATTACAAAGAAAAGTCTATATCTTTCTTTTTTTGATCTGCAAAAGTCTCTATATCGTATCTATCTACTAAGAAAAGAAGTGATAAATCTCAAGATAAACATAACTATTACACGCATGTATATTCTTAATATCAACCTAAAGATATATATAGTGTGCATCTCAAGTGCATAATATAAGCACCATCGAAATTAGCTCGAGAGATATTAAGAAATCCAGTTGATAGTGAAAATCGGCCATGTTATCTTCTTCTTTACCAAGAGATGAGGGATGTATCGTTGATCACATCTACCAGTACCAAGGTTTTTGGTA
This sequence comes from Papaver atlanticum, assembly GCA_023531105.1. Taxonomy (NCBI): domain Eukaryota; kingdom Viridiplantae; phylum Streptophyta; class Magnoliopsida; order Ranunculales; family Papaveraceae; genus Papaver; species Papaver atlanticum. The sequence continues at coordinate 1,298,095 of JAJJMB010004060.1, read as the reverse complement.
CATGGAAACATATCTAGATGGTCGTCTCTTTGCATTTCAAAAAGAGTTTAAAGTTGATGATACAGATATACTTTTGGCATCATCTCCCAAATCCGGAACAACTTGGTTAATCGCATTGGCTTTTGCAATCAGAAACCGTCACCGCTATTGTATTACTACCGGTGAAGACAATGACAAGCACCCTCTTCTCACAAAAATCCCGCACGAACTTGTACCAGTTTTAGAAGATGTATACGCGTTGGGGAAAGAGGATCACGATCAGTGTCAAGGAACAAATCTCACAACTGTTGCTGCCACCCCAACAGATGGTAATAATGATTTCAGCAGGAGGACGTTCGTTACACATTTGCCGTACACAGCCTTGCCAGAATCAATCAAGGATGTGGAGTCATCATCAAAGTGTAAGATAATTTATGTTTGTAGAGATCCCAAGGACAACTTCATTTCATTATGGCATTTTATTAACAAAATTAGACCGAATAAGAGCTTCTCCAATGGTTGATGTATGTGTTTCATATGTGGCACCATAGTTAAGACATCCTCTTGAAATATAATTTCTATATAAGGTTATAATTTCCTATTTATGAGGATGAAAAAATAAACATCTCCAACCCATAGATTATACTTTTTTTCATTGCATATGTGTCATTTAATGATTGATTAAGATCATTTCTATATTTTTTTATTTATTGATTTTATGGAAAAATGATGAGTTGGATGGGAGGACATTGTCTAAGTGAATGTCTAGTTTTAGACAATGGCTTTGACATCCTCTACCCAAAAGTAGGCCACCTCATCTACACATTGGTTTAAGAATTAGGGTTGGAGAAGATTTTTAGAAAATATGAATGTATATCCTACATGGATTTAAACATTTTCATTCACATACACTCCATTGGAGAAGCTCTAAGAACTTAGAAGCAATCCCACTTGAAGTTCTCTTTGAGAGGTATTGCAAGGGTGCTGTCACATATGAACCAATTCGGGATCATGTATTAGAGTATTGGAAGCAAAGCTTGGAGAGACCTGAAAAGGTTTGTTTCATGAAATATGAAGAACTGAAAAGAGAACCCAAATTTCATGTGAGAAAGTTGGCTGAGTTCATGGGTCACCCTTTTTCTATTGAAGAAGAAAAGCAAGGAGTAGTAGATGAAATCGTGAGACTTTGTAGCTTTGAGAACTTGAATGAGTTAAACAGGGAGGGGAAAGTTGTAAACCAGCTGAGCTTTGAGAATATGAATAAGATCGGGAAAACCTTGTTGATCATTGACAAAAATGCGTGTTTTCAACGAGGACTGGTTGGAGACTATGTGAATTATCTAACTCCGGAAATGATAGAGTGTCTCGATAAAATCACTGAAGAGAAGTTTCATGGTTCTGGTTTGCAGTTATAATTAGAGGGAATTGCGTTCTTTCGAATGGAGCAACTGGTGATAAAATCTCAAACCCTAAATCTTCAAATCAGAGATCTAATCAAGAGATTAGAGAGAAAACAACACCCATCTGCTTAGGAATGACGGAAGATTTGGTTTCAAAACCCGGTTCTTCATCCGAATCTGGAATCAAAAATCAAAAATTAGGGTCTAGAATGAATTGGTCTTCTATGTTTCCAACATCGAAATCTACAGCTGAAGATGTCTCTCTTGATTTTCAGTCCCCAGTGGTGATGGAAGGGAACAAAGGAGTAGATCTTTCTTCGAAAAAATTTGAACAACAGTCCAAAGAGTGTGAACATCTTGTGATAGGTTTCTTTGCTGGTCGCAGATTATCATTTCCTTTGGTTCAAAAAATTGTCACCAAGTTTTGGAAACTCAAATCCAAGGTAAGAATCTCAATTCATGGTGATAATGCTTTCGTATTCAATTTTGTGAATGAGGAAGATAGAATTGCTTCTCTTGAACAGGGAGCATTCTATATTGCTAAAAAATTGTACTTTGTTAGACCTTGGTGCCCTCTAATTGAGCAATCCATTGCGGAGATGAAGACAATCCCTATATGGATTTTGATCTACAATGTTCCTTTTCATTTCTGGAATAAATTAGGATTAAGCTCTATTGCTAGTTTCCTTGGAAACCCTTTAATGATGGATGAATGCACTAAGAAGAAAACTAGACTTACATATGCTAGAGTATGTGTTGAGATTAGTTTTGATTGCTCATTTCCTGGACTAATTCCTTTGTGGATCGATGGTGTTCATGTTATGGATTTGCCTGTGGAATATCAATGAAAGCCATCTAAGTGCATTAAGTGTTGCTCTTTTGGACACAATGCTAATTTATGCTAAGTAAAAGAGGTAAAGAAGAAAGCTCACTGGACGTCTAGGAAAAAACAACATCCTTCAGAGCTAGTGGCAATGGAAAATGGTGACGTTTTGGGTATCCTAAATCCTGTTAGCATGATAAGCACACTGGTAGAGGAGAATATCGGTGTATAGAATGAAAACATAGGTGGTGATGAAGTTTTGGATGTTACAAATTATTCTAGAATTTTAACGAAGAAGATTCAGGATCAAGTTTGTGTGGGTAAAGGCGATGTCGACAATGCAAAAGCGTCTACAGACATTGAGGCTACTAATGCTTATGAGATTCTTAAGAAGAAAAAAAAAAGATCAAGGAAAACCAAAGAAACTCTTTCCCTTGAGGAGATTCAGTAAGGTATTAAGGTGGATATAAATGCACAACCGGTTATGGAAGAGGCAAGTACCCCGTCTACTGACCCATCAATTCCTCCTGGCTTTGAAAATTATAATAGATTCCATTCTTTCGAAGAACAAGAGGAGGTTGCCACTTCTCAATTGGTTTTAGAAGACTCGGAGGTAAGCATAACGAAGCCATCATCGTCCGAGCCAATTCTTGGGGTTTCAAATAAACTAAGGTTAAAAGCTAAAGCTACAGGTATGTTCCCTACTGGTACTTTAAATTCAACAAAGAAAAAGCTCAAAAATTCTGGAATCCCTAAAAAGATATCAACAACTAAGCTTTTGGATTATGGTTCTTTATGGGGATTAGACTTCCGCCCTCGAAAAATTGATCGTCAAGACATGTTTAATGATCTCGCAAAAAATCATGACGATTTTACCATAGAGGATGTTGAAGAGCGTTCTACATGATAGTAGATAGTATTTTAGTTTGCAAGTTTCTTTATGATTTTAAGGTCCGACAAGATGGGTCTTGTACTGTTGATCTTCTTTGTGCGCTTAGAAATTTGTTTGTTTAGTTTCAGCTTTGTCTTTTTTTTTTCTTTTTCTTTTTTGAGCTTTTTGCTCATCTCTAGTTGTATCCGCCTGCACACGGCTTGTGTGCTTTTTATTCTATTTTCTTTGATCGATCAAAATTTTTTAGAGGGAATTGCATTCCCTAGCTCTATCTTATATGTGACGTCCCCCTTCCCCTTCTAACCATGTAATATTTACTTTCCCGTTTACCACCTTGTGTCTTTGATTTTTATTTAAAATTCATTAAATAATGTGGAAGTACTTTATATCTTCGAAAATTCTATATTGAGCCTGGAAATCCACCGCAGTATGTACAGAGTGAGACATAAAAACTGGCCCCCTATAAATCCCTAGGTGGTGGGTCCCAAAAATATGTTCCACTCGGTGCATTTCATGGTGTAAATTCATGGTGAGTGTAGAACTGTTGTTACATCTTGCTACTTTAGATAACGTCGAAAACTCATAAATCTGTTACTCCTGAGATTCTGCTTCAAATGGTCAAGGCAGATGTGAGGCTCAAGTTTGCTTCAACTGTGTAACGATTGATACAAATGGGAATAGGAATCTTCTGCTCAATGGGGGTGTATGCCTAACTTTATTCTTCCCAAACAGATCATAATTACTTGGAAGAAATGGGCTTAGGTGACAACTAAAAGTAACACCAAAATACTTCTGTAACAGTTTTGGAAAATATTGCACTGTCACCAAAGCCTCTGTTACGAAAGATCTTTAAGGAACTGTTACGAAATCAAGATATGAGGTAACAGTTTTTTCATAAACGTGTTACTGTTAAAAACTTACGGATACTTGGTTTCTTGTACTAAGGTAGCAGTTTCTTAGTAAACCTGTCACAGTTGACCACGTATACAACAATATTTTTAAATGAAACTGTAAAACCTCTTCCGTGACACATTTTCAGTAAAACCGTCACAGTATACACTTATCGGTAACATATTTTACATACAACTTCTACTGTATAATTAGATTTGCAGTGAGAGAATACTACAATTATTGATGATACTTCCAAGCTAAAACGAATTTTGTATTTCTGAAATTCAAGGTTCAACACGATAATACAATATAAGAGAAAATTAAATAGATAAGTTATATCATTCTTTTTCATTACAACAAAAAATGTTTTCTGAACTCTAATGTTCTAAAGTAGCTTCAACTTATGTTATTAAGTTAACTTATTCAATATATTAGTGCGGGACGGACTCATAAATCTTTCATGGGTAGGGCTAGAATATCACTAGTTATCAATGCGGTCGAAGGCCGCGACAAATTTTTTGGAACGAGTTATATAATTAGTGGTTAATTGGAATTTGCATATAAAATGCTAAATAAATAAACAACTATAAGATTGAAATCCACAAATTTTAGTTACGTAAAGTGATTGGAGAAGGGAATTTATGGTTTATGGAAGAAGAATGTGAAAGTACATGGATGTGACAAAGAAAATTCTAAGTTTTCAAAAAGATTTTGGGCTAAAACTTATTTATGCTGCAACTACAAGGACCAATTACAAATAAGGGTGGGCTAAATTCTAATTTTGAAATAATTCCTTGTACAAAAAATTTATCCAGCTAAAATTTTGGACGGGCTATAGCCCGGGTTAGCCCCTTGCTAGGCCCGTCCCTGGATTAGTGCTAATTAATCTGAGGGCAGATTAGACATTAATAAAAATATATGGATAAGGGGTATTGGATTTACTTTCGGATGGCCCTATTTTGTCTTATTCACAGTACCCCTAATCCGGCTAGTTTGGAAAACCAAAAGTATTTTTTCATCTTTTCTTTCTGTTTCTCTGATCGACTAATACATGATATTTGTATACATGTATTCAAAGGTATTATAAACATGCAGTTAGTAAAGTCGAACTCCTAATTACATGAAACCAGTTAACCCACAGACTATTTTCTGAATTGGTTTTGTACGTGGAGAAGTCTATGCAAAAATGCAAAACTTAAGTTGAGTTGAAAATAGAATAAAGATTGGTGGACAGTCGTAGATGATTGTATGAGATCCTTTCCCTTGGATAGTTGTAGATAATTAGGGGTGTAACTTGAACTGCTATAATTCGAGGCTTGATGCTGAAAATCCGATTATTGGCTGGCATAAGTTGATTGTCATCGGGTTCATCCCCGGCCTTGTTTAAGTTATCTTTCTTTTTTTCCGAAGAAAAGGTTATATTAAAGAAAAAAAAAAAAAACCAAGGCCTTGTTTAAGTTATCTTTTCTTTTTTTTCGAAGAAAATGTTATATTAAAAAAGAGAAAAAGAAACCAAGGTTAATACAACGAAGTGTACATACCCATTAGAGTATCCCAATTACTCCAAATTAAACTAGGATCAACATACTTAAAAGTATCGGTGTCACAAGACCATAAGACTACCAATTGCTTAAACAAATCAATATTTTCTTGCACACTCTTGCTGCGCCCTCCAAAAACTCTTCCATTCCTCTCCTTCCACAAAGTCCAACAAACCGCATAATGTAAGATTTGCCAAACCTCCTTACCTCTCCCTATTAACACATTGTTAGACCATACTTCGAAGAGTTGAAGCAAAGTACTTGGCAATGGCAGGCTATTCTAAAGGATTTAAGTTATCTGGCCTCGACTCTCGAAGAAAAATAGGGTTTTGTTGGAATTATGCGTCGGGCTACTAAAAGAACCTGAACTCCACATAAAATGTAATATACTAAATTAAGTAATCAAATTGTACTTGTGCATTAAGTTAGGTTTACAAAGTTTAACGTTAACATTGCAAAGAGTGAGGCATGGGTCATAAATCTTAATTCCTCATTCGCTGGGTACGTACTCGATTTCATGATAGATCTTAGACCATGAGAAAATGATTGCGAGTTGGACTCTGGCTGGTGATAAAATACTATTGTCTCAAAGATAAGGAAATCATTTTTGTAATGAGTGTTGCTGTAATCGTGTTATTGAAGCATTGGTAATTCTCTACTAATCCAAATATAAAATATTTGTCTCAGTATTCAGACAATTTCCGGTTATTGATGCTCTTAGACGGTTTCGTTTGTTGGTTTCTTGTCGTAGTAATTCAATATGAAGGACTAAGAGTTTGGGTCAAATTACAAGTACGTACTTATTTCATGTTGCATTTTGGTTTTGTTTCTCTTTTCTTTCTTTTTACGGATGAAAGATACTTTAATGGCACTTAATACGAACAAATAATAAATTAGTTTTGGATTATCATACCTTCATTTATCTGATCATGAATTCAAGTAACGTGGATCACTTACAGGATCAACCTACCCTATATTGGTCCTTATCCCTTAAGTTTGAGTTAAGCATATGCAAGTATATATCAACATGACAACATCCATTCCTATCCTTACACATTGACAAGCTTATAAAAAAAATGATGACTCCATCGACTATTTGAGACGTTAGTGTTCACAACTAGAAAGAAAGAGCCGGAATTAATATCTCCATCTAGGCCAACACCCAATGAAGTTAAGCATCTCTCAGATATTGATGAACGCTTTCGTTTTCATTCACCAGTATTCTATCGTAACAATAAAAGGAACGGCGAAGTCGATAGAAAATCAGATCCAGTAGATGTGATCAGAGAAGCTATAGCAAATGCCCTTGTCTATTATTACCCATTTGCGGGAAGGATAAGAGAATCACCTTTTGGTGGGAAGCTAGTTGTAGAATGCACCGGTGAAGGTGTAATGTTTATCGAGGCGGATGCTGATGTTCGTCTCGACCAGTTCAATAATATCAATGACTTGCAGCCTCCATTTCCATGCGTGAATGAACTTCTTTATCTTGACCCCGGTTCAGTAGATCTGATTAACAGCCCTCTCTTATTAATTCAGGTAATGCTATATTTACATCACCACTGTTATTCACTAGCACAGTTTAGTGTATACATGTACAAGGTTACCCAAATATATATACCTTCCTAATTCTTAAATTGTTATCTGCAGGTGACTCGACTTTTATGCGGGGGATTCATTTTAGCCGTTCGGCTCAACCACACTATTAGTGACGCTCAGGGCTTAAAGCAGTTCTTGATGGCTCTTGGTGAAATTGCTCGCGGCTATGAATCTCCATCCGTGCTCCCCGTTTGGCAAAGGGAACTCCTAAGCTCTCATGAACCCCCAGCAACACCCAACAAAGAGTGCGATCTCTTTCATAGAACCAGACTTGTCTCTCTTCCTTTCAGCCAAAATCAAGAAGTCCAGCGTACCTTCTTTTTCGGTCTGCAAGAGATGATATCTCTAAAGAAACACCTGCCTCTGCATCTTCATACATGTTCAAAGTTTGAGATTCTCACTGCATGCTTATGGAGATGTCGAACATTAGCATTCAATCTTGATCCCAAAGAGGATGTCCTTCTCTTTTTTAGTGTCAACGGACGTGGAAAAGACCGCCTCAATTTGCCCGAGGGATTCTACAGTAATGCTCTTGGTTGCGGGATGGCATTCTCAACAGCAGAGAAGTTATGTAGAAACTCTTTCGAATATACATTGGATTTGGTTGTGAAATCCAAGAACAAACTTCTCAACACAGACACTAAAGAAGATAAGGACACAACATTGAAGAACAAGATGTTAAAATCATGGACTGATTTTACGACTAACAATGCTTTGGTTGGGAATCACTACTTTGTTACAGATATGACACGTGCAAGATTTTCCGAAGTGGATTATGCATGGATGGGGGAAAGCAGTGTATGCTGGGCCAATGATAGTACATCATATTCCAAACCCTGAAGATAGCAGCTTCTACATCCCTTATGATAATAGCAAAGGAGATTACGGTGTTTATGTGCCTATTTTCCTACGGCAGGAATTCCTGAAGAGGTTTGTAGTCGAGGTTGGAAGAATGATCAGCGAGCCACCTATTCGTTCTGCTCTTTAACTTGTTAATCATTCACTAATCCTTCTATTATAGTGATTGGAACCGGTGGTGATCAAATTATAAAAAGTCATGTAGGTACATAATCTCTAAGAAAGTTATGGAGAAATAAGTAAACATCCAAAAGAAAAAGTTATGGTGCAACAAGTTATATTAGAAGACCCTAGTTTTCTTCCCCATCTTTTATACGGTGTTTGAGGATTTTTGAGCCAAGCTCAAACAGGCAAAAGGAGCCTAAAATTACTTTAACCGTTGATATTGTTCAGTATTTAGTGTTTAATTTGTATGTTTGGAATTAACCGTTGATATTGCTAGTTGTCACATACATTTTGATTTCTATCTTCATAAGTGCCTAATTATTTGAAATTCTGCTTCTCCATTGTAACAAAACGTGCATCAGAGATTCAGAAACCATGTTAAAACTCTTTGCTTTCTTTTCATTCCGGTACCCAATCACGTAGTTCTATTCAGTTTGAGATAACTTCTACTCCATCCGTCGCAAGCGTGGGATTTCTTTCTAAGAACTACTAATACTTATAGGGTGAAGCCTTGCATAAACCTAATCATTAAGAGTTGGAAATACAAATTAGTTCATCCAATTGGAAAAAGAGTTGTGGCCTTGAGTCCTACATTTGTTGGTCTATATGGACAGCTCGAAGTGCTTTAATTTTTTATCACAAGACGGTGGTAGTAGATGATATCATTCGGCAAGTCGAGACTCTAGTCTTCAACTGGGCTCGTTCAGATGAGGCGTTAAATGGTTTTACTCTTGATAACATCGTGAACAATTGGGGCATGTATTTCATAACTTAGTTATTTTCTCGATGTTTTTTTTTCCTGTTTCTGGGATCAGGTTGCTAGAGGCATGTTTGTTGATTGGGTTGTTTTTGTTGTAGCTCTTAAGCTTGTTTTGCTTACCTCTGGTAGGCGCCTTAATATATTGTTTCCCTTTTTCGATCAAGAAAAAAAGTATGGTCCAATAATTGGCCCCAGAAAGTCAGCTTCTTCATTTGGCGGGCATGCCTCATGCCCTAGTCGTCTTCCAATTATGGACAATTTGCATAAACGAAACTGTGCAACTGATCAATCTATTCTTTGCAAGTTGTGTAACAGTTCCGTGGAATGGGGAGACCATATCTTTATTCACTGTCCGGTGGTCCCTAAAATTTAGGATTATTTCTTAAATTGTGTTAACAGTCTTATCAATCTTCCTGACAAAGTTCAAGGGCTGTTTAGCATTTGGAAAAGTTTTCATCTTTCTGACAGAGGCAAGCATCTAAGGAGAAGGCTTCCCGCGGCTATTACATAGGATATTTGGAAGGCAAGAAATGCCTTGGTTATTTCCAATAAACTCTTTAATGAGCAAGATGTAATCAGAGATATTAAGATTGATGCTTTTCATTGGGCCAAAGGAAAGTTCTATTTTGATGGAGTCGTGTTGATAGGGTAAATGTGGGAAGGAGGAACTAGCCCTAATCACAGAAATTACTCCCAAGGTGTAGAGAGGTTTATGGGAAGTAGTGGTGGATTAATTGTGTCCTCTAAGTATGCCTTCTTTCCCCTTTTTCATGGGAACTAGCCCTAATAAACTCCTCTTCCCTTTCTCATGGATAAGTACCCATAAGATTAACATATTACTAAACTACCATTTCCCTCTTCTTCAAGTTATTAGCAAACCCTAAGAGGTTTCCCTTTCCTTCTAGGGCCAAAGCCCAACTAGATTAATATCCTCTTTCATGGGGTAGGGCTATCCCAACCTTGTGGGTTAGGCCTAGTCCCCTATTCTCTCTATCCTAAAAGGGACCCTTAATAGGTTAAGGGGCTATCAATTTTAGGATTAGTTATTTTCATGTATCAAAGTTAGTCCCCTGACTGTTTGATTGGTCAAAGACCATGTCAACAGTCACATGTTGATATGACAAATTGACAGTTGCGGTTAGTGGATTTGAGCGGTTTAGATCCATGACTCTTGAAATGCTGCGGTTACTAACTTATCCAGTAACTGCTCTTTATTTACCCTTCTATAAATAGAGGAGACCTCGCCCTTCATTCTTCATCTATCTTACAGCGTTTCTTCTCTTTCTTCTCCATTCTCCTCACTCGCCATGGCTGACGAATCGCCTGATCGTAATTTACCTCCTAGATTGGAACCTTATACACTCGATGAAATAAGGAACAGTCTTCGACTTAAATATCTCTTGCAGTCACCTGCGGCAGAGGACGGTTCGACTCTAAAGTTACAAACCGTAACTCTACAGAGTTACGGTTGATTACCAAAATTCCATACCAACCGTAATAGATTCCATAAAGTTCCATGGTTATTTATGGTTGGTAACAAAACCAATACCAACCGTAAATCTGCATAAAATCTGAATTTGTTGGTTCCATAGTTATTTACGGTTGGTAATTGAAAATCGATACAAACCGTAACAAATGAACTACCTGAATTTGTTGGTTCCATGGTTATTTACGGTTGGTAATTGAAAATCGAGACCAACCGTAACAGATGAGCTATTTGAATATGTCCATTCAACCAGTGACCAGCCACACAATTCATAAGATGTTCATTCATTCTAAGTAATCCATAAGCTTATATCCATAACTAACCACACAACCATTAGTTCGTAGATAATATCCATAAGCTAAAATCTATAAATAACTACACAAACATTAGTTCGTTATAATATCCATAAGTTAAAATCCATAACTAACCACACAAAGAAAAGAAATAAAAGGGGTGTTCTCCTATCGGATGACACACAACTATAACTAACCACGACCTATTTTGTTGGTGCTACCACCACCACGAGTGCGAGGACCATCACGATGACCACCCCGACCACTACCACCTCTTTGGCTAGTACCCACACCGTGCACATCCTCTTCGAAATTTGTCTCTTCGCTGCTAGGTGACGGTTGACTATGGCTAGTACTCGCACCTCCAAAAGATTTTCTGCTCCTCTTTAAGCCTCTTTCTTCCGTGACCAACCCCTCATACAATTCTTTCACGGTTGGATCATGCATGTTCCTTATTTTCTCATATAAGGTCCTTTGTTGAGGAGATCTAATCACACCATTACTTCGGATGCATAAAGTCATACTATTTGCCAAAGCTTATCCTCGCTATTTCTATTCACTTATCAAAAGTAGTGTTAAGAGATTACTCCATAATATAAAATAATTTTAAAATCCAATGCATGAGGATAACAAAGTTATGTACCGGCGTCAAATATAGCTTCTTCCAAGTCATACCAAATAAACCCTTTTTCTCTTTGGTCTCCTCGACAACCTTCCTTTTTGCTCCAGCCTTTTGAATATATACCTGAGCCTCAGGATCATTATTGTTACAAGCCCTTGCCTCTCCCGCTGGGAGTTGGTATCTTTCTTCATGGCGGTTGTTCCAAGCATCAATCGTCGGAGTTGGGCGGTAGTTGAGTACAATGGTGCGGCCTTTTGTCACGGATCCTTCCTTGGATAATTTGAAGTTTTCCTTAATAACCTTTTCTTGAATATGACCAATTTGGCGTAGAGTTCGACGAGGATTCGTCATAACGAATCCTATGGGATGATACAATGGTCCATTGTAGCCTGCGGTCTGTGTGAACAAACGAACATCAACTCCATCTTGAATCCCCAAATAAGGTCAAAGATAACATCTTCAACAGTGAAAGCATCTATTTGCTGTCTCACTAGAACGAGCTTCTCCTCTTTATTCCTTTTTTGTCTACCAGTGAACTTGAACTTCTTTCCTATAGGGCCATAATCATCTTCTTCCCATTAAGTAGAGGGTTTCAGGCTCGGAAAGTGGTCATACACCCATGCCTAAAAAACAAAATTAATTTAAAAAATTGGAACATGACTAAAAATGATAAATATAACAAACTATTATATAATAAAAATGTAACCATACTTACCATTAGAAGCGCAACATTCCCGGCAATTTCAGTATCTCCAACCCACGAGGCCTTTCTTAGGATGTCAAGTAAATATGTGAGGGTGGCAGTGCCCTACGAATACTCTTTGGTCTTGTTCAAATCCTTCAACAATTGTAGGTAATGAACAATCACCCTATTTCCCGAGTTATCAGGCATGAATACGGTCCCAAGAGAATACAACGCTGTGGCTGTACGCCTAGCTCTTGTTTCGTCTATCACCTCACCTTCCCTTTCCTTTGCGAGCATTTCTCTAAACTTCGTCTTCAAATTCTTCAACAATAGCTTTTTAATGATAGCTTGAATATGTGGTTCTTTTGGGTCATTACCAGAAGCCATCCGAAACTCCATCCTGGTTTCGTCTTTCTCCCACCCAAGTGTTTCTTGAAAAAGGATGTAAAGATTATCCCAAGACATGTTGTTGTCGAAACCTTCTGCCACAGATCTTCCTTTAACTTCTAGGTCAAGAATTTGCTTCACATTATCCGGTATTATTGCCATCTCTCCAAATGGGAGATGAAGCGTATCAGTTTCAAGCCAATATCTTTCCCTGAAGTCAGAGACCACAACACTATCAAACTCCACTTGGGTATTCAGAATTCCAGGCCCTAATCCTGTACTTAACACTAGATACGAACAGAAGCAAATTCTTCACCTAATGGCCAATGTTTAACCCTTTGACGCTTGACTAATTTGTTCGCCATTGCATGATCCTACAAAAAATACACAAAAATACAAACATATTTTGTTATACTGAGATAAACCAAATGAATCGAAATAAGTTATAAATTCAATGTTTTAAGAAAAATCATACCCTAGTCTCACGGACTTTTGCGGCCCAGGAATTAGTATAACCAAATAAGAGCCTCTCCCCAAGGTCTTCTATTCTTCTTCTGTGGCAACAACAAATCTTTGCCTTTAGGAATATGCATCCCTTTCGGTGCGGGTTTCTTTCTCGGCTTCTTTTCTTTCACTGGAGTTGTAGCTACAATAATTTATTTTCCTATGTTTTCTCCCTCTTCATCATATTCTTCCTATTTCTCCTCTTCATCATTTTCTTGCTTTTTCTCGTCTTCATCATTTTCTTCCTCTTCCTCGTCTTCATCATCATCAGATTCTTTAGAATTTTCTTCCTCTTCCTCCTCTTCTTCATCACTAGATTCTTCCTCTCAAATTTGTTTTTCTTTGCCTTCATGGTTAATTTCAACTCCGTGCTCTTCAATTTTGATCATTCGGTTCCACTCATTCTAAATCAACTCCAACTTCAGCTACAGGTGATTCTCTCAACCTATTTTCAAATGGATTCTTCTTCTTCTCAATCTTGTGGATACCTCTATTATCTACCCCTAAATGCTTGTCATCGCGAGGGGTGGGCGTATGGTCAGTCGGAGTTAAGTTATTCCCTCTCTTATTCTTCATCCTATTAGAATTCCTACACAAACAATATAACTGATTGATTTCCAAAGGGTTTAACAAACAAAATAGAAAATAACAAACCAAAAAAAAAAAAGTGAACAGAAAAATTTACGTTTTGAAAAGTGACCACCAAGATAAACCATAACTAATTATGATTTGTAAGTTGAGGATCGAGACCAACCGTAACTAAACTACGGTTGGTATATCAACTAAATATTTAAACTGTAAACATCTATTTAAAACTAAAGTTTTGAGCCACATGAACATTTACGGTTGGTAATTGTTGATACAAATACAAACCGTAACTACATTGCGGTTGATAAGTTATAAGTCGTAGAAAATTTTGGAGACATTTCAAAACAAATTCAAACCACAGGATCAAATTTTTTTCTTCAAAACCCTCTTCTTCTCCTCTCTCGATAATTATTCTTCTAAAAATACCACTTTTAAATTTAACATGATAATCATTAATTAACTTAACTTAATCATTTAACTAACTAATCATTAAACTAACTAATTTTACAGTAACTTAATTAGAAAAGGTAATTTTGGTATTAACATAAATACCTAGATAAGGGATGACTTAGGTTTACTTCATAATGACTTTCTAAAATTGAAATGATGGTCCCATGAAAAAGGGATGGTGCCCTAAAAACGGATCTAAAATTGACATTTGGCATGGCATTTGCCCAACCATGAAAGCACATTTTATATCGCAGCCTGTGCATTTGGCCCATTTTAAAATGCCTAGCGGAGTGATCAAGCTTAAGTATTCTAAACTGTGCACGGCATTTGCCCCTCCGCTAGTCTAGGTCTAGTGGCTCTCCAAGTCAAGCTTTTTTGTGGGATGAAAACTGTGGCGTAATGTCTTGCTGTTGTTCGAGAGGAAGTTTAAATCTAAAGAAAAGACTGAAACCCTTTCGCACAAGAAAATTTTCGCGAAAGAATTTCTCGCACAATCAAATTTGAACCACCATAAGTATGTTCAATGGGTTTTAAGAGTAAGTATGAACTCAAACTCGGTTTTGAGATTGAGTATGAGCTCATACACATTCTGAAATCATGTACAGGTACTAGAAGTGGGTGAGAAATCTCCACCCAAAAATTGGTGCTATGACTAAACGGAATTGAACTCTTAGACATTTTTCAATTTTCACCGAGTGTCTAGCTCAAACTTAGAAATGTGCCCCACTGGCCGAATAATTTATCATTGAATTTCAAAAAAATAAAAATAATCCAACAATATCGGGTTGGGGAATGCTAGTAAGCCAGTTTCTTTCCAACAATATCATATCGGATTGGGATTTGAGAATAATTCTCAGCAGGTGTCAGCTGTCAAAATGATATGCGTGTGCAACTAGCTAGATACCATGTTCAGTGAAAAAAGAAAATAAATAATGAGAGGGGTCGACAGTTTTGAGGATACATATATTTGGGGACTTACTACATCCAAGAAAGAATGGATCTTTCACTTTTATTTTTCGTGGATCCATAACACCCATGTTAAACGAGGCATTAGTATTAACAAACATTACATGTCATATGAATATGCATATATCACACATTATATTATTTTTATTTTTGACCTGTAAAGAATTTGGTATTGACGAGTTTCGAACTCAGGTCACTGGTATCATCATCCAATGACTTTACCACTGTACTACAGTGACACCGACAACATTATTTTAATATGAGTGGGTACAAATAATGCCTGGATATTTTTACATATGGTTGTTTTAATTGTGTATATATTTATTTTCGCACAAATTTATTATCTATCAAGAATTTATTTACATTGGTGAGAAATTGCATTCATAATAAATGCATTTAATGAGAAATATCACTAATTTCATAATGTATCTGTGCCCCAATTTTTTTGAGGATCTATACGTTTTGTCCATATTGCGTCTCTGCACGTCACCTTGTCCGCATCTTTGCTACCCGGCTAGGAACCGACTCGTTTAAGAAATGTGGTGGACAGAAGAGAAGAGAGTGAAGTACAAGTACTCTCTATTGAAAACAAGACAATTAAGTGAGAGTGAAATACAAGTACTAGTCCGGAGATAATTGTATTGCTGTCTTTCTGTAACTTTATCACTCACCTCGGTCCATTATGGGCTAAGGTAATTGTAAATTCCTTTATATAAAATTATAGTGTTTTATTGATAATAATAATAATAATAAAAGACGTGGGAAAACACTACTTGTATTCAAGTTAAAAGTACTTATGACTTGGCCTCACCAAGTCTTACCGTCAGGGGTCCTGCTCCTCACGATTGTAATGTAATAAGGGCAAATCCTTATTGAGGTTGTGCTCTTCCTCTGGAGCATTTTTCATGTATACAATTGGATGCTCGAAGAACATGAACCATTGAATCTTGAGTATCGGATAATTAACGATATTATGTGGATCGATTTGGAGAATATTATGGTCAGAGCTGACCAAAGGTTAGTGGAGGCAAAGGGAGGAGTGGGTCTTCTCAGTCGGTCAACAGGTGATCTAAGGCATATGTATAAGAGCCAAACTTCTGGAGCTTTATGCTTTAACGCTGACGGAAAGATACTTGCATGCCGTGGAGGAGAAAGTTCTGAAAATGGGATTGGAGTTTGGGATCAAGTTGCCGGAAAAGTGAACAGATTGACTTTTACAACGCACCTTCTGGTTGGTTTCTTAGTCATGCTGGTAAAAGATAAAATGGCTCAGTGGAAGTAATTGTTTATATTTTTTCGGCTTCGCATCCACTGAGACAATATAGTCAAATTGGTCTTTTAGATTTCAGAGTTAGAAGAAAGGTAATTTGGTCTTGGTCCAAACAAGCAAAGGAGAGTACGCTATTTACATACGACATTCACCATTTTGTATTTCAATATCTAACAAAAGAACAGTTTATTGGGGATTATATGCAAACCAAAAACGGTAAGCATTCAACACTACAATATATATATGATACCAACAACATAAAACCAGCAGCAGCCCAAATATATGTTTGCAACTTAGAATAGCTAGTAATATTCCTTAACACACCACACTTAAACGTCCTACTGACCGCCTTCTACTTATCTTTATCAAACACCTTCCTCTCTGAAACGCATTCATCTGAAACTCCTTCGTCAATCAACTCACTATCATAACTTGTGCAGACATAATACATGAGATTTTGAGCACTTAGCCCCAAGAAATTTAGCGCTGCTAGTACAGTGACAAATACCAAATTGATCAAAACCCTAACTATGATGTTCATATCATAGTTCATAACCAATAATGCAAAACCAACAATTTCGTAAACAATACCCAAGTAGATAACAAGGAGACATAAAAGCAAATTCCTCCTAATTTTCTTCTTCTGCAAGAGTTGTTTACTCTTCTTTATGGCTGTTGAACCATACCCATTTGGTTCAAGAATCGAAAATACATTGGCAAAGTTCCACCACGCTATGAAATACCCACGAAAAACGTAGAGGCAGATGGTAAAAAAGACGACACCTATGAAGGATACCAGGACATAAACAATATTCGGTGTTTTACTAATCACTGCAATTGTAACAATCAGAGTAAGAACAGCCAAGTGACCTAAGAAGTTTAGTATCATGACTGGTAAGGCGTACAAAAAGGTGATGAAAAGACGTTTTAACGCAAGAAGAAAAGTGGAAACAGTAGAAATGCAAGACAATGGTTTGGACATGTAAAGAGAAGCTATGGTGAAGGTCATAGCAATGGTAGACAAAAGATAGAAGGTGAAGAAGAGAACAAGGTAGACGCAGCCCTGGATTGAGTATGTGCGAACAAGTTGTTTATACAAAAGTGAAAGTTCAGGTGATGATTCGTAATACAGATTGTAGATAAAGACAGCGAATGCGAATAGATTTGTGGTTTCAAACAACAGTTGGAATATTGATAGAGGGAGAATGAAGGTTAAGAATATCAAGAAGAATTTTCTCGGATATGCTTTTAGTATGATTTTCAACGAATCTTTCATAGATGAAACTCTCACTAAATCTTTGATCTTTTGTTGTGCCTTCAAGAATTCGGTATCTTCAAACAACTCCATTAGTACTGTTGGCTAACTTTCACTTGTAATTAGAGAATAATGAGAAGAGGTTTGTTTATCTGGTGGATTTAGTGTGAAGATTTATAAAAAAGCTTCTCCTTTAACTTCCTTCGGCAATTTATCTAGACTTGCATTTTGCTGTATATGGTACTACTTCGTGTTTAAGTATGAGGAGGTGTTATATTGTCGAAATGAAATTGCAATTAATAGGGTCTTGGTGGCAGTTGAGACTGGTCAGTGCTTTCTTATAAGAGACGCATCCTCGGTAGATGGAAACTTCTCGGAAACTAATAAATAGTGAGTGTTGGAACATCTAATTTGTAATTGTCTAGAATGATCTAGACAAATGTAGAGAAGTGTAGAAAACAAGTACTCTAGAATGTACTAGAGTTTCCAAAGTTGGTTGAGACTAAAAGTTGTTATGTCCAAGGGAATGTTCTAGAAGAATCTAGAGAACACTAGTGTATATCAGTTGTAAAAGAGTATTCTAGATAGGAGAATTCTAGAAGAATATGGAAAGAACCAATGACGGTCTATGTAAGCCTATAAATAGGTAAGTCCAGTGTCATTTGTAAAGAAAGCAAGAGTCAATCAATACAATTAGAAACTTCAAGTTACAAAGTCCTTGCTTCCACCTTCACTACTAGAATTCTAGGAGCTCTATACGAGCAACACCGTTATGCTCGTATATCTCCGCAAATATTATTCGAAGTTAAAATCATATGAATTTCCAACATGGTATCAGAGCTCCAAAACATTTCAATTTTCAACATGGTATCAGAGCGGGTTCGATTCAAATGGGCGTTCAAGTTTCCGCTACAAGCTGAAGGTGATAATTACGCACAAATGAAGTTCAAAGTAGATGAGAAGACGCAAGGTACATCTCAATTATCCAAGTTCCCTACTTGTTTTACAACCCCCAATAGAAACTAGTTATCACCCAATTCTAAGTTTAGAAAAATATGAAAAAAAATAAAAAATGTAGCAGCTCGTGAAATTAAGTTAGAGCTGAGGTAGTTCCAAGAAATGATAAGTCTCCCTACAACATAAAATACAAGTAAGCAAAGTAGGAAAAATATAAGCTTCACCTCCTTCCGTTAACAAAAAAAAAAAAAAAAAAAAGTTAGAAGAAAAGTTTCCATCATCGCAAAGAGATGCACAAAAGAGTGCATTTTATGAAGAAAAATTTGAGGGAAGAGAGCATCAAAGAATGCCTCCTCAAATTACAAAGATGGCAAAAGAGAGCCATCTTGTACAAATATTCTACTCATAAAGTTGAGTGGGCGGAACCTCTGAACCTACGATGGTCAAGTTTCGTGAAAGGCGAGGAATATCAACAGAAGGCAAAGCCTCTGAATTTAAGACGGTCAAGTTTGGTCTAAACCGTGAAGGAGAAGGAGATAATTGGCACAAGACAGAGCCTCTGAATCTACAACTAACAGGCTGCAAAAATGCCAGGTCAACAAAGAAGATCTAAAACAAGATATGGAGACACTACGAAGGCGAGCTGGTTTCAATATGACGACAAGTCCCAAATGAATACACTATGAGCAAGAGAGGCCAAGAGTTATCAAGAGATTGGGTGAAGAACAAATTGGACGCTAAGCCAATTACAAATTAAGAGGGGGTGTTGGAACATCTAATTTGTAATTGTCTAGAATGATCTAAACAAATGTAGAGAAGTGTAGAAAACAAGTACTCTAGAATGTACTAGAGTTTCCAAAGTTGGTTGAGACTAAAAGTTGTTATGTCCAAGGGAATGTTCTAGAAGAATCTAGAGAACACTAGTGTATATCAGTTGTAAAAGAGTATTCTAGATAGGAGAATTCTAGAAGAATATGGAAAGAACCAATGATGGTCTATGTAAGCCTATAAATAGGCAAGTCCAGTGTCATTTGTAAAGAAAGCAAGAGTCAATCAATACAATTAAAAACTTCAAGTTACAAAGTCCTTGCTTCCACCTTCACTACTAGAATTCTAGGAGCTCTATACGAGCAACACCGTTATGCTCGTATATCTCCGCAAATATTATTCGAAGTTAAAATCATATGAATTTCCAACATGGTATCAGAGCTCCAAAACATTTCAATTTTCAACAGTGAGCACAAGTAATCTATGACAGTCTTTTTTTCCTCAGTGCAAGTCATTCTTATCTAAAATCAGACACTTTACTTGTAATTGCTACTTGTTATTGCTTTTGGTTTATGAAATAAAACAATGTGCTTGTATGTAAAAAGTAAGCCGGGGATTTTATTTTGGAAACAAGTTTTGGGATTGAACTCAACATAAAAGTTATTGGCTCTGTAAGTTTGACATAATATTCTAAGAATAATATTCACAAAGGTAACCAAATAATGTTCAAGTCATTCCTATTAATTCAAGAGTAAAGCCAATCACTAAAGGTTGAACTTTTTTTTCAATAATGGATACCACTAGAATTTACATTGGACATACATCTCACGAAATTAAATTCACTAAAAAGGTTTTTCTCCTGGTAGACAAAGTAGAATTATCTTAGGTACGATGCCACTAGCAGTTCAGCATGAACATGCATTGTTAAACAAGAACTCTACCATTAAAACTGTTAAGAGATGGTACACGATATCTAAATTTGAGCAAATATCAGGATCGCTGCCTCTTAAGTGGAACGATTCATTGAAAGGGACACTTTATTAACATTACCTCTAACTTGATGTTTTCTGATCTCTAGGCAATCCCCACTGACACCCATAGCATATAACTTATCTTTAAAACAACGGAGGTACTCAACCTCTATCATGTGTCGATCAATTTCTTCGTTAAATAATTGGGTTACCCATTGTTTTTCTCCAGGGTGACAAAATAAGAAAGTGCAAGTGTAAAATTCGGATATTGATTTTATGTGTGAAGTCTGTTGAAAAAGAACTAAAACTAATGGATCATGGTCATCGTTATCAGCATCCTCATTAACAACATTTACATTTGAACTAACAGCATTGGTTTTAGGAGGTGATGATAAACGCAATCAATCATATACTCGGCATCTGGCTCACAAGTAATCCATTTCAGTAGACTTGGCAATTGAATTGTCTCTAATGTTAAAGGGTTCCATAAAAAACAATCCCCATATTTGCAATTTGGCATTGAATTGTCATCTTTAACATCACATAAGACAATTAACCAACCTTGATGAGATGGTTTCTGCCAAAAAGTTTTTCCACTCAACTCAGGGATGAATTTTCTAGCAGTTATATTATTAGGTAATTTCGTTAATCAACGAGAACCTGTTTTATTTTTTTTATTTTTTTTATTTTTTTTATGTACATCGAGAACTTGTTTAGCTGGATGCATACTAATTAAGAATGTAAACTTATGGAAAACACGTTATGTTGCCAACACCTTGTAAAGAAATATAAAAGTGTACGTATGATACGTATGAAGGGGTTACTTGTAACTAAAGCAACTATCACTTATAAATCATGACGTACGTTTCACAATTAAAATCACTAGTACGGACGGTGCACTATTGATGAAAACAAATCACTAGTACACACATAAGAAGACTCGAAGAATGATGTTCACCTAAACGTTTATATTACTTGTTAGTAAATAACGGTGGAAGGTCATAGCAAACATATGGACAAGGTCCTGGTTTTCGATGTACGGCTTTATGAATTCCACGGCTTATATGTTATCACCTCAATTTTGAGATACAACCACTTCAGTGCAAGATTACCAGACTTTCACATCACTTCTGTAAAATTGCCCATGAGTCCGTTCAAGGACAGAATCAACATACATTAGGCATGGTAGATCTATTGGTTTGACTGCAGTAATATATTCACATTGACAAAAAATCTAGTTATGCCAAATTTGACGTAATAATCCCTTAAGTAGATCTCCATAGAAAGAGAGGCTAGAAAATGTAATGCAAAGATCTCCAGGTCATTCCTATTGAAGATTACACAATATCTCAATTTGAGCAAATACTTTAAATAAGAACACGGTAATTATAATGTTAGAGAATTTCTTCCAATTGCAGTTTCTAAGCCAGCCAGTCAAGTTCTTGAGGAGTAGACTTTGACCAATTGGGTTCAATCCAAGTGCAGTTTCCAAGCAAGCCTTTTGTGCCACAGAAGTTTTTAGCGAAATGCTGAGTCCCTAAAGAGTGATACTTGCTTGTTTCTTTTTTTGACAAAAAACAGTGATAATTACCTGTTGCAAGCGAGTAGAATATAACCCCTTCACCTTCCAAACATAATCTTGGGAAATATATTTTGTTTCTGCATCCAACTATTCGGAGCAATTGCAGAGAAACAAGTAATGTCGCTGATGAACAACATATGCTTCCCCAAACTCTCAACTTTAACCCATTCCATTTCAGCAATATCCAATCTAAAGATTTTAACTGGCATTTCGAAACCTCCTAGTTTCACTAACAAAAGATCTCCTCTGCACTCCACCAAGAAACTTGGATATGAGCATTGAATTGTTGATGGGGTTCCAGGATCTCCCAATTCCAACAACCATTCTCTAAATATCCTAAAGTTCCATCGTAACCTACAGAATAGAACTTCCAGCCAAACGAAGTTGGAGTGTTACATAATGGCGAGTACGATTCCTCATGAAAGTAAAAAATATCCCACTTATGTTCCCCCCTTCTAATGCGGCGTATAGTTGGAGTGTCATCAGTTGACCCAGGCCTCTGGATGCCAATTACCATACATCCGGAAGATGTCGGAATAGAAAAGAAACAAATGTCGGATGTGTCATGCCACCCGGGATAATCTGGAAGTACGATGATCTCTCTTGTGAAGGGATTGTAGAAGAATAACTCATCCTCTCTTGACATTAGTAGCCAACCCCCTTTTTGATACCGTATTATGGCACCTAATAGTAATTCTGAGAAGGTCATGAGGTTCTCATTATCATGCATCGGGTTCACAAAATTGTAGACAGTGGAACTATTATCTCTACAGAACAATAGCCATGGGGATATATATGTGGTTTTTAAGACCTGGTTAGAAGTAAGCGTAGACCGTACTACAGGTATTATCTGTCGATTGGCTTTACAAACTGAACGAAAATTAACGTAATCCAGTGGGTGCAGATAACTTGCAATCAAAACCACCATGTCCTCGTTAAGAATACCCCAACCTCTTTCCTGTTCTTCTTCTTCTTCTAATTTCAATGCAATGCGCCTTACAAACTGCTCGGCGCTCTCATTCTTTGAATCACCATATTTATTCCCCCTTGCCTTTGAGATGTAATTTTGGTCTCCTTCATTAATACTCCACTCACCTGCTTCCTTTCTATCTTGTCCATCAGGCATCATGATCCAATCAGGTGTGAACACTGGCTCCGGTAGCCTTAGAAACGGCGAAATATCATAGTCCACAGCATCTTCGACTTCAAATTTGTACAACCTCATATTTACAGGAGAGATTAGGGTTCGGCCGAACTGATGAGAAGGATGAGTGTAATACAAACAACCCCTTGCAAGTCCCAACTTAGCAGCTGAGTAACAAACTCGGTTTTTTCTGCCAAGAAACAAAACATCATAACCTAGACTATTCACCAACTTCCACTCCTTTAAATCGAAATCCAACCTGGTTACAGATATTGAGACTATTACCCTCTCAGATCCTCTATCATTGAAATTTATATCAATCATGAATAGGTCCTCATGTCCTTCCACAAAATACGTCCGTCCCTCGAAAGTGTCCCTAGCTCCACGCAATGGAAAATAACTGCGGTAATCTACATCTACCTTGAACGATTTTATAGAAAGAGACACATTATCATCAACTTGATTTTGTTTTTCGATCTCTAGGCAATCCCCATTGATACCCAAAGCATATAACTTATTTTTAAAGCAATGGAGGTCTGAAACCTCGCAAGTGCCTCCATTAATTCTTCCAGAAAAAAATTGGGTTCTCCATTGTTTTTCTCCAGGGTGACAAAATAAGAAAGTGTACGCGCCACCAAAGTCTGACATGGATTGATAAATAACTAAAACTAATGGATCATTAACATCAGTATCAACATCCTTATTAATATTTGCACTAATAGCAGTTGTTCTAGGAGGTGATGATAACACACAATCAGTCATATACTCACCGTGACGCTGACAAGTAATCCATCTTAGTAGACTTGGCAATTGAATTGTTTCTAATGTTAAAGGGTTCCATAAAAAACAATCCCCGTATTTGCAATTTGGCATTGAATTGTCATCTTCTTTTTCTGCCAAAAAGTTTTTCCACTCAACTCAGGTATGAATTTGGTATTAGTTGTATTATTAATTTCTTACCTTCACCATATGAAAAAACAAGCCAAGGTGCTGCGTTTGGCGATTCTAGTGTTGCCCTTTCCTCCATCAAGCAAAAAAAAGAAGAAAAGAGAAAGTTAACGGTGAAATTCAGAAACGGATGATAGTTCTTTTATACTGTTTCTTGAGTTTCCTTTTTATATTGTTTTCTAGGGTTTCCTTATAATGTAGTGATGGTGGGTGCTATTTAACGCCAGAAGTTTTTTTTTCCATGTCAAACTCTTCTTTATTAAAAGCTTCTAACATGAAGCGTTGAAACGATCTTTTTTCGTTTCGTGCCCACACTCTGTTTTGGGGAAACGGGGTTACACACATTTATCACTTTGGACGGAGAACTTGTTTAGCTGGATGCAAACTAATTAAGTATATAAATTATCACGTCATGCATGTTGCCAACAATAAATATATTGTACTAAATCGCTTGTTTTCTATTATTTTTATAACGCTTTTGATCCATACATCACAAAAGAGGTAAAAGGAGTGGCTTCATTAAAAGAGATAAAAGGAAAACGACATGAAAGGTACCACCAATAAAGAGATTCATTTGGCAACATTAAACGAGAAGCATAATTCATTTGGCAACATCCAAACCGCAACCAATAAAGAGATACAAGGAAAACGTAATGAAAGGTGCCACCAAATTTATGGACCAGGTCCAAGTTTTCGAGGTACGGCTTTAGTTTGTATACAAATCTTAAGGCTTATCATAATCAATATCATCTTCTGTTGCAAAAAAAATTTAGAGTAGTGAGCATCATTTTTTTTTTTTAATTAAAGCAGATGGGTGTGCGGTGAATTCTACGGATGACCTGTTGTACGTATGAAATGGCTGCACATGAAGGTATTGATCTTATCACTTCAATTTTGAAATGCACAACCGACTTGAGAGTAATGATTACCAGATTACTGAAAGATTGCCCGTAGTCCAGTTCATGGGACCAAATCAACTTACATAAATCATGGTTGATCTATTGGTTTTGACTGAAGTAATATGTTCACATTGATCAAAAATTCTCGCTACTAAGCCAAATAAAAGCAGTCCATAAAGAATTCATTTGGCTAGAAAACGGCTTCTTCAATAATCCCTAAGTAGATCTCCATCGAAAGAGAGGTTAGAAAATGTAATGCAAAAAAACCTGACTTCCACAACCATTCTCTACCGTAAAAAGAGCTGATATCGAAGAAACGAATTGTAATGATAAACTGATGAAATGTTGATAGTATAGAATCATTCACTACGATTTAAGATACATATATCATGATATCAAAATAGAATTATAAATAAAACAAGCAGCCAAAATAAATGGTTGCAACTTAGAATAACCTAGTGGCTAGTATCATTCCTTAATTAATAGCATTCCGAACACATCACTTAAACATCCAAATGACCACCTTCTAGACGATTATCATTACCAACAAACCCTTGCATCTCCAAGACGCTTTCATTTAAAACTCCTTTGTCAGCTACTTGATTTTGGTAATACATGAGATTTTGAGCAGTTAACCCCAAGAAATTCACCACAGCCAGTGTCATGACAAATAGCGAACAGATCAATACCCTTGCTATCATGTTCATATCTTTGCTCATAATCCAGATTGCAAGACCAAGAATTTCGAAAACAACAAACAAGTAGATAAATGCAAGGAAACTGGTAATATATTTCTTCTCATGTAAGAGTTGTTTACTCTTCTTTATGGCTGTTGAACCGTATAAGTTTGGTTCAAGAACCGAAACCAAGTTGGTAAAGTTCCACCATGCTATAAAACGCCCATGAACAACGAAGATGAAAGAAACATAGATGACAAAGAAAACGATAACTATGACGAGTGCCAGGACATGATTAATTTTCAAAATTCTACCAATCAAAGTAAGAATTGTGCAAAACAGAGTAAGAACAGCCAAGTAAACCGTATAGTGCAGGAAAATTAGGGGTAAGGCGTGAAGAATGGTGATACCAAGACGTTTTAAGATACGAGGAATAGCGGAAAGAATAGAACTGTAAGACAAGGGTTTGGAAAGGTAAAGAGAAGCTAGAGTAAAGGTTGTAGCAGAGACGGACAAAAGATAGAAGGTGATGAACAAACCAAGGGAGATGCAGTAGTACTGGATAGAATTTAGCTTCAGGAAAAAAAATTCGACAGAATATGCACGAACAACTTCTTTATGCAGAAGTAATGGATTGATATGATATTGACCAGGGGAGTATAATTTGTAATGCAGATCGGCAAGAATCATAGCGAAAACCATTAGATTATTAGTTTCCAACAAGAAGTGTAGAAACCAAAGAGGGAGTATGATGAGAAAGAAAATAAAGAGGATTTTTTTTGGAGATGCTTTCAGAATAGTTTTGACTGATTCTTTGATAGATACAACTCTCACTAATTCTTTGATCTTTTGCTGTGCATTTAAGAACTCAGGATCTTCAAACAACTCCATTAGTACTGTTGGCTAACTTTCACTTGTAATTAATAATTAATTAGACAAGAAATAGAAGAAACCTGTTTATCTGGACTCTAGAGGATTCAGTGGAATGATTTATAAGAAACCTGGTTCTTGCTTAAGTATAAATGAGGAGGTGTTAATGCGTGTTGAGATGAAATTGCAATTAATAGGCCTAGGGAGTCTTGGTGGTGGCAGTGGAGTCCAGGCTGCATTTAGTTATATGCTTGTATTCCTTTCGACTCTGTCTCTTCTTGTTCTTCTCTCTGATCATTTTTTCTCACACCACCTAATCTGTTTTTACTTTTTACCATTTTCAGCATGGCATTCATTAGTAGTAACCCCCCGTAACTCTCATCACAAGTGGAATAGGAAGACTAGGAAACTTCCTAGTTACCTCATCACATGCCTGACACTTACTAAGGGTCAAAACCATAAGAGGGTATATTTTTGTTTTCAAATTTTTATTGTATTCCCAAACCAACTTTTACATTTTGGTAACTTTTTAAAGGGTATCCAAATATCATTTTAAACTTTTCCCACTCCTGTTAACCTATATACGCTTAGTCCTATACTTTATCGTGATCCTGAAAATCAATATACCCAACCCACCCGCAACCTACTCATCTCAAATTATTCATCTCACAGTGGTAGATGGAAACTTCTCAGTAACCTAGTGAAGCAAACACGAGTCATATCATACATATACTTGTCATACACACTGGTGTTTCTTTTTTGTTTAGATTATTTTCATCTAAAATCATTTCTTATTCTTATTAAATAAAAACAATGTGCTTCCATGTGGAAAGTCAATCGGGGCTATTATTTTGGAAACAAAGTTTGTGATAGAAATCAACAAGAGTTCTTTTCTTTTGTTTGGATACAATCAGCAGGGATAAGGAGAACCCAAAACCAAAACAAAGACAGCAAAACCAAACACAAAACAAAGACCAAAACTCAAGGCCTCAGGCCCGAATTACCAACGGTAAACCTTCGAAATTTGTTGAAACTCACTAAATCCCTGTCAGGATGGATGCTCGCAAGTAAATCTGACGCACGGTTAGTTTTTCCATAGCCATGGATGTACTTGACCTCTTCAGATTGATAGGTTGCCATGGAAAATCGTTTAAAAAAAGAGGTGTCAAGAACAAGAGTTGTCTAGATAAAAAGTTTAAGACACAAAAAAAAAAAGCTGAATTAAGGGTTAGTGGAGAATATAGACTACTTGGTGATAGGTTTCCAAAATAAGCCAACAACCAAGTCTACACGATACAAAGACTTGTTTTGCCAAGTCCTAGCCGAGTTTATAATGTACCGGACAAACTGAGTAATTTACACTGGTGACTTTCGCAGGACCTGGTTGTTCATCCATAGCTTATGGTGCTGCACAGGAATTGGGTCCATCCTCCAGAAAAATGAGAACAAGGGAATATTAGTCTTACTACCAATTGGCGACCTTAGTATATTTTATTTTTGTTCCATAGGTGGAAATATTCTATTCTTCGAAGCCCCCAAGGGAGTTGGATTTTCATACACAAACAAATCAATGGACTTGAGGGAACTTGGTGATCGAGTTACTGCCGTTGATTTTTTAAGTTGTCGCTGACCTTGGCATTTTCAAGAGAGTAAGGCATTCTAGATCTCTAGTTAAGCTAGGTTCTCTGAATAGAACAAGCTGTAAAGCTCTAAATTTAAGATCTAGCATCTTTTGCAACAGTGCAGTATTTGCTGCAGCTGCCATTACTACTACTAATTGGACAGTTAAGACCATTCTGCATGCATTCACTCAAAATTCAAAACTAGTTCTGACTACTTTTTTTTAATAATATCAATATATGGATCAGACCTGCCTCGCTACTTTATTTGAGTCATTTACACCGGAAGAATATTGTGCTACAGAAACATAGAAATGGGCAACAGTATTGCATTTTAATTGGCTACTGAAACATATTTGTTTTTACATCCGGCTTTGGTGCAAGACTGTGCAATAGGCAGTTGGTTAAACTCAGACTCATTAAAAAATAGACAGTTGAAATATGCCACATCTACACTAGCAAGCAAGTGCCGAGCGAACCACTTTCGTAATCTCAGCAAAGTATCTTAGTTCTATTAGTATCCACATACCAATTCAAACCAAATATGTATTGCAACACAATTCAGGCTAGACAAATCATTTTATGTCATTCCTATAAGTCCAACACTATTGCCGACTACTAGAGGTTGAACTTTTTCAATAGTTGACACCAGAATTTATAAATCTCGCGAAATTAAATTCACTAAAAAGGTTTTCCTCATGGTAGACAAAATAGAATTATATTAGGTAACATGATACTAGCAGTTCAAGCGCAAACATGCATTATGGCAAAGGATCCATCTCAAAATAAGGTCAGCATTGTTAAACAAGAACTCTACCAAAAAAAAAATGTTGAGACATGGTACACAGTATCTCAATTTGTGCAAATACTTTTCAGAAACTAAACCGTAAAGTCAAACAGAGAAATGTTAGAGAACTTTACTTCACGGTAGTGACGGAGGCGCGAACCAGTCAAGCTCTTGAGCAGTAGACTTTGACCAATTGGGTTCAATCCAAGTGCAGTTTCTAAGCCAGCCTTTTGTGCCACAGAAGTTCTTAGCAACATGCTGAGTCCCGAAAAAGTGATAATTACCTGTTTCAAGTGAATAGAATAACACCCCTTCACCATTCAAACATAATCGAGGGAAATATATTTTGTTCTCCATCCGATTATTTGGAGCGATTGCTGAGAAACAAGCAATGTCGCTGATGAACAACATATGCTTCCCCAAACTCTCAACTTTAACCCATTCCATTTCAGCAAAATCCAATTTAAAGAGTCTAACTGGCATTTCAAGACATCCTAGTTTCACTAACAAAAGATTGTCCCCGCACTTTACCAAAAAACTTGGATACGAGTCCTTAAATTGTTGTTGGGGTTTCTCAAAAACCTTCCAATTGTAACCATCATTTTCTAAATTAAAATTTCCCAGAACTCCATCATAACCCACAGAATAAAATTCCCCATCAAACGAAATAGGAGTGTTACGTAATGGCCAGTATGGCGAGTACTTTTGTTCATCAAAGTCAAAAAAATCCCATTCCTGCTTCCCCCTTTTAATGCAGTGGATAGAGAATTCACAGTCATCACTTAACAGCCTTCCCTCAATGGCGAAAACAACACAGTCTGAAGCAGTCGGTACAGATGAGAAAGAAATATCGGACCTGTAATAGCACCCTGGCAAATCTGGAAGTTTGATGACCTCTCTTGTGAAGGGGTTGTAGAAGAATAATTCATCCTCTCTTGACATTAGTAGCCAACCCCCTTTGTGAAAACGTATTGTGGCACCAAATAGCAATTCTGAGAAGTTCATGAGGTAGTTCTCATTGTCATGCATCGGATTGACTAAATTGTAGACACTGGAGCTGTTATCTTCAGAGAACAATAGCCAAGGGGATAAATGTGAGGTTTCGAAGATCTGGATAGATGTAAATGTAGGCTTTACTACAGGCATTATCTGTCGATTGACTTTACAAACTGAACGAAAATGCACGTAATCCAATGGGTGCAGATAACTCGCAATCAACACCACCATGTCCTCGTTAAGAATACCCCAATGTCTTTCTTCTTCTAATTCTAGTGCACTCATGTGACTTACCAACTGCTTCGCGCCCTCATTCTCTGAATCATTATAACCAGATAAACTTATTTTCTTTACCCCTGCCTTTGAGATGTAATCTTGGTCACCTTCACTGATACTCAACTTAGCTTCCTTTCCTCTCTGTCCATCAGGCATTATGATCCAGTCAGTTGCGAACACTGGTTCTGACAAGCTTAGACGCGGCGAAATGTCATAGTCCCCAGCACCTTCAACTTCAAATTTGTACAACCCCATACCTTTAGAAGAGATTTGGGATCCCATCGGAAGGCAGAACTCGTCGAGTTGGTGAACAGGAAGAGTGTAGTACAAACAACCCCTTGCTAGTCCCAACTTGGCTGCCGAGCAACAAAGTCTATTTTTTCTACCAACAAACAGAACATCATCACCTAAAGTATTTACCAACTTCCACTCCATTAAAAAGAAATCCAGCCTGGTTATACATATCGAGATTACCACTCTTTCAGATCCGCTATCATTGAAATTCATACTTATCATGAATATGTCATCATGTCCTTCCACAAAATAAGTCATGCCCAGTAAAGTGTCCCTTGCAACTCCATAAGACGGAACAGAAGTGTTGTCAGCTACATGAAACGACCTCATAGAAAGAGACACATTATTATCATTAGCTCCAACTAAATGTTGTTCTTCAATCTCTAGGCAATCCCCATTAATACCCATAGCATATAACTTACCCTTAAAACAATGGAGGTATTCAATCTCGCAGATGTGTTCATCAATTCTTTCCGAAAGTAATTGGGTTCTCCATTGTTTTTCTCCAGGATGGCAAAATAAGAAAGTGTAAGTGTAATCATCAGGACTTTCAAAAGCTGACATTGGAAGATAAATAACTAAAACTAATGGATCACTACCATTACTATTAGCAGTGGTTCTAGGAGGTGATGATAACACACAATCAAGCATATACTCGCCATCAGGCTCAGAAGTAATCCATTTGAGTAGACTTGGCAATTGAATTGTCTCTAGTGTTAAAGGGTTCCACAAAAAACAATCCCCATACTTGCAATTTGGCATTGAATTGTCATCTTTAACATCACATAACACAATTAACCAACCTTGATGAGAGGTTTTCTGCCAAAAAGTTTTTCCACTCAATTCTGGTATGAAATTTCTACAATTTGTATTATCAGGTTCGCAAATATTGTACAAAGCATGATGTTTCTTACCTTCACCATATGGAAATACAAGCCAAGGTGCTCCATTTGGTGATTCAATTGATGCCCTTTCCTCCATCACCCAAAAAGGGAGAGACCTTTACTCTCAATTCTCCAGAATACAAAGATTTTCACAAAATTATGAGAAGAAATTAAGGATGGTGACACCGTGACAGTGAAATTGAGAGACGGTTGTTTTGTTTTCTAGGTTTCCTTCTCAATGAATCAGACGGGGGGGCATAAATAGAAAAAAAATAACGGCCAATTTTTGTTGATATGGAGCAGTATGACCCGACCCACACCTGTCACTTACCATTTTATGACTTCTATGACTATTCATTCTTCTTCGCCCACTTTTTCAGAGCATTTCTGAGTTCCATTTCAACTCTCTCTTTTTCAAGCAATTTTTGTTTTCACATAATGGGTTTTCTGTTAGGAGCTATTCGCATCCGTTCATCTCCACTTTCTTCATTTTCCAATTTTACAAATACAAATCCTCTCCAGAAATCATCAATAATCTCATTCCCAAAACATGGGTTGTCTCCAATTAGATGCATGATTCAAGCTTCACTTCACTCAAGTGAGTTCATTTCCTCCTTTACAATCAAATTTCTGAAATGGGTTTTCTTGATTTTGTGTCTTGAAGCCTAATTTTATTTTTGTTTGTGCTTATTTTCACTTTATTTATTTTTGTGCTTATTTTCAATAGAAGGGGAATCTGAAATTGTGTTCATGGGTACGGGAACTAGTGAAGGTATCCCGCGTGTCAGCTGCCTCACTAACCCAGAGAAGAAGTGTCCGGTATGTTTGTGTAGCAATGCTGTGTACGGGCAGTTTTGTTTTCATTGCTTCAGTTGTTGTGTTTTAATTTTCTTTTTGATTGATTTTGTGTTTTTATAGGTTTGTTTGAAAGCAGCAGAACCGGGGAATAAGAATAGGAGATTGAACACAAGTATTCTTATTCGTTATGCAACGGCTTCTGGAGTACGCAACATCCTTATAGATGCTGGGAAGTATGTACAGCAATGCTTTACCTTCAATTCTGTTACCCATTATTGTGCAGATTTTAATTAGCTGTGAACTCAAATCTTGTATGATTGCGTCAAATTAAACACGCAAACTGAATGTTATGTTTGTTCGTCATGGTGCAGGTTTTTCTATCATAGTGCCCTCAAATACTTTCCTGCTTTCGGGTAAGTGTCTGTTGCATTTGCTTCTTTGAGCTATTTTAGGTCGAACAGCAAAGTTTCATTCTGTGTTGTCTTTACTATATACAATTGCAAAACAGGACTGTTCATATGAAAAATTGAATATATTTGCAAACATTCTAAAACCCAAGTAGAGTGAATAAGGTTAAGGTTAGAAACCTTGTTGTTACAACCAAATGTTTCAGTTAGTTTACTCCAATGTTGTAGCTTTGTAGGGTGTCAAATTAGAAACCTCTTGGCCTACACTTCCGGAAGGGTGTCTTTGGGTCCTCTGGTATTGGTCGCTTGGAGTCCTGCACCCGATTTTGGCTATGGAAAATAGATCGTCCTTGCAGTATTTCTCTTCAGGGAGTGATAAGCGGTACTGAAATATGTAAATTACTGGTACATGCAATGTTAGTTGTGGTGCTATAGGAAAGATAGTGAAAGTGTGTGATTGTATACCTCCAAAAGTTTCTTGTTGTAACTAGTTGAAATTTCTGTCAGGCTAAGAACAATTGATGCGGTTATTATTACACATTCTCATGCTGATGCGATTGGAGGTCCCTGGCTTTTACTCTTTCTATTATTCTTAAAAGACAACAACACACATCAATGGTGTATGCGCTAGCAATTTTCCCAAGTTGTTTACTTCTTGTGCAGGTCTTGATGATCTTCGAGATTGGACAAACAATGTCCAGCCCAGCATTCCAATATATGTGGCTAATCGTGATTTTGAGGTTCGATTTTCTAAATTTCCATCTGTAATCTTTTAATGCAAGTACGTTATCAAGTTTAGTATTATATGTTGATTTCTTACATATTGCCAAGTATTGAACATCAAACACTTTATTCCTTAAAGAATTTTATGGAGGAGTCTGCAACCTAATCATATAGTAGGTCATTTGTGGATACAATAGTCTTACCGTTTATTTGTATCTGTTCTGTAATAATCTCCAGGTGATGAAGAAGACTCATTATTATTTAGTCGATACAAGTGTGATAATACCTGGTGCTGCTGTCTCGGAACTGCAATTCAAGATCATAGAAGAGGAACCATTCATTGTTGAGGACCTTAAGGTTAGAAGAACCATGTGATCTTTTGAACACACTACCTTCGGTTTTCATCTCCGAATTAGGCATTTGGCGTTTTGGCTATATTAGGGAAAGGGTCTTTTCCAACTGCTGAATGTCCTGAAACATACCAGATGGAACTTAAACGAAATACTGTTAACATCAAGTAGAAAGTTTTTTGGAAACAAATTTAGTTCAAGGTGTTAACTCTAAAATGTTTGTCATTTAATTTCAAATTCAGATCACTCCATTACCTGTATGGCATGGGATTAATTATCGCTCCCTTGGTTTTCGTTTTGGTAATGTTTGTTACATCAGGTAATTTATCCATTCCACGTCAAACTTTTGCTAATTTAAGTAGTTAAACGATGTTCTTTTACTCCCTTAACTGATGAAATTTTTCCTTTTCTTCAGCGATGTTAGTGAGATACCTGAAGAAACATACCCACTCCTAGAGGACTGTGATCTTCTAATCATGGTTACTTACTCACCTCTTTTCCTCTCTACTTTTTTGGCATGAACATTCTAATCATTTTGTACTCAAATATGGTCGGATTCTTTCATTTATTTTCCATGTAAGATATGCTTATCTATTAAAATTCTTTTAGGATGCACTAAGGCCCGATCGATCTTCTTCAACTCATTTTGGGTTACCAAAGGTAAAAAATCACCTCTTCTATATCTACTTCTATTTTGCTAGTGCATAACATTGCTTATTAAGTTAAACTCAAGTTCATAGTCACTCCTCTAACCAGGCTTTGGAGGAAGTTCGGAAAATTAAACCCAAAAGAACACTTTTTACTGGTACTTTCTAGCTTCTTTCTCCTTGATGACTTTGTC
The DNA here is from genome assembly GCA_023531105.1 of Papaver atlanticum. Lineage (NCBI taxonomy): Eukaryota > Viridiplantae > Streptophyta > Magnoliopsida > Ranunculales > Papaveraceae > Papaver > Papaver atlanticum. The sequence continues at coordinate 1,263,890 of JAJJMB010004060.1, read as the reverse complement.
TTTATATAACCTGTAACCTGATCGATTTCTCGTGGAAATTATCTGGAATAGCAGCTCAAATTGACTTTTCTGGTAATTCTGTTTTCTTGAAAGGTATGATGCATCTAATGGATCATGACATAGTGAATGAATACCTGGCAACGTTAATGAACCCTGAAGGTCTCGATGTTCAACTAAGCTATGACGGGCTCTCTGTTCCGGTGAAACTTTAAGCTTCTTAAGTATACTACTGCTTCACATTTCTCTATTTTTTCCCCAATTCAGTTTTGTTTGATGGGTTCAAAAAGTATAATCTTTTTAAGGCTCTCATTTATCTGCTAAAATATACCAATAAGAATTTAGCGTAAGAATTTTTGCTCCTGGAAGCTGTGCATTGAATATGAATGACGAAACGGCATTTGGAAATTTTTAGTTTGGTGCCTATAAAATGGTATACCTTTGTGTTTGGTGCCTAATTTTGTCCAAATTTGAGTTTGGTGCCCAATGGGTCCCGATCAAACAGTTGACTTAGCGATTGATCAGTTGACCGTCCATATTAATTTGTAACATAATTAACGGCCGTTGGACACGTGACCCGCACATGACTTCAAAAGATCCTAGAACCAGAAAAATCATGTTAAGACTACAACCTTTATCCCGCCAAAAGATGGAGTTGCAGTTAATATTGATTTCTTGCTCAAAAAGAATCCTTCAGAAGAAGACGAAGATACCACGAGACTGGGGAAAAGACATAGAGTTTTAGATTCTGGAATAGACAATACTCCAATCTCTGCCAATACTGATCTTATCACAGCCAATCAAGCAGCTCAAAGGGTCACAAATCCAGACAACCAAGAAAATAATCAAGCAGCTCAAAGAGTCACAAATCCAGACAATCAAGAAAATAACACACGAAAGGAAAATCAGGTAATTTTTACTCCAAGTAATTTTACTTAGTTTTATCATTTTTATCTCTTTAATAGCCGGTTAAATATTCTTAAACCTGTTTTAATCTTTTTCATAGGTTTTTTAATTTTCTCTTCTAGCATTATAACTTTCCTGCATAAAACTAGAGCCTTCATTCATATAACTCATCTGTGTTGCCACAATCATACTAGTCATCCTTTACTACTCATACTCTTTACTCTTTACACTGTCTTGATCCTAAATATAAAGATAATTTCATGGAATGTACAAGGTTTTAAGAACTCAGACACCAGAAATCATTTGAGTGATTTAATTAGAACTCAAAATCCAGCTATTATCTTCTTGTGTGAAACTAAGATAAACAGTCAGAAATGCATACCCTTGCCGAAACAATACCAATAACCAAATAGTGCCTTTATAGAACCACAAGGTCTTTCTGGAGGACTTGTCTTTCTCTGGAAAAATGGTTTCACCTGTGACATTGTAGATACATACAATAACATGTTTAATGTCTTAGTTCAAGCTGATCCTAGCAAGCCTGAGTTTTTATTGACTTGTATGTATGGCTACTCTGATTATTCTAAGATTAAAGAGCAGTGGAACGTTATAAAGAGAATTAGTGGTGTTAATAACAATCCTTGGATAGTCATAGGAGACCTCAACTTCCATCTGACAGACCATGACAATAATGTCTCTTTTTCCTCAGATGGCTGGGTTAATAACACTATTTCTTGTTGTGGATTAGATGATATTGGCTTTGTAGGAAAGAAATATACTTTGACCAATAACAATCTGGGAACTGGCAGTAAGAAATCTAGAATTGACATGGCTATAGGAAATGTTAGCTGGATTCTAAATTTTCCCAATGCTAAACTTTATCATCTTACTCAAGTTGTCAGTGACCATAGTCCAATTATGTTAGTTACAGATGCCTCTATCCCTAGTTCCTGGAAACCATTTAAATTTTTCCTAACTTGGTTAAATGATGATTCTTGTTCCACTGTCATTTCTCATGCTTGGAATTCCAGTGTTCATGGTTCTCCTGCATATCAGTTAATCAGTAAACTTCACACAACAAGAAGATTATTATCTATCTAGAACAGAGAACGCTTTGGTAATATCAATCAAAAGGTTGATAGTCTGCAGAAGGAACTAACTATCTTACAGGAGAAGCCTTCAAATGCAAGCACAAATAATGACATTATCAACATCAATAGAGAACTAAGCAAATGGCACAAGATAAAGACTGAGTTCTACCAGCAGAAGTCAAGAGACAGCTTCATCAAGGATATGGACAACAACAGCCAATATTTTCATTCTAGAATCAATAGGATAAAGACAAGAAACAATATAGATGTTACTCAAGACTATGACAATAAGTGGTTGCAAACTAGAGAGGAGATCTCTAATCACTTGAATCATCATTTCAAGACTATCAGCACCATGTCTACTCCATTTTTGGATGAAAGACTATACAGTTTCATTCCCACCCTCATTTCAGATGAAGATAATGTGATGCTTACAAGAATTCCTTTCAATGATGAGATACATATCACTTTAAAAATCATGGAAAGTTGGAGTGCTCCTGGTCCTAAAGGATTTCAAGCTGGTTTCTACAAAAGGCAATGGCATATTGTAGGTGAGGAAGTATGTTTGATGGTGAAGACTTTCTTTGAAACTAAATTCATTCTCAAGCAAATCAATAACACTTACATCTCCTTAATTCCAAAAAAGAAAAAAGATGTAAGTGCAAGTGACTTGTAAGGACCCTCAAGCTCGTCAACGCTATTAGACCAGTAAAGATACGACTACGCCGCTAATGCCTCGATTAATTAGAGACAAACATTAATTAATAGAAATTAATCTAATAACGATCTAGATACGAAATTAGTACCGTTGAATAGATCTCGAAAAGTTACGCAGAATGGACTGTTCGAACGTGTCATTTGGATACCTGAAAAAGAAGATATCATCGGATGAGTATGAAGGGCAGATTAGTCATTTTATAGACAAACTGACTTGGCAGCCCTTATCCAGAGCATGGGTTCCTCAGTAATTTGCTCGGCCTTATCTTCACCTCACCGAGAAGTGGAGGTTTTGTGATCAGTAGGAGGTGGAGAAGATCATGGAGTAGTTGATAGTGGTGGTGTTATTGCAGTTTGAGTTTAGGAGGAAGTTGAGTCGAGAAATCAATAAGTTAGGGTCTCTGGATTTGAGTTGGGCCTGTGTATAACAATTGATGATGATTTCTTGTTGATAATGGATGAAGATCGAATGGGTTGATATTGTATTGATGATATGAAGTTGTTCTGAAGATGAATCGAAGAATTAAAGAGCTAGAATTTCTGTGAAGTCTTTTGGAGTTCGATTTAAGTGATGTTTAAGAAGAATTAAAGGATGGGTGTGGAAGAACATGATGTGAAGAAGGTTGTTATAGCTTTAATTTGGGGATTTGGTTACAGAGAAGATCGATTAAGAGATTTGCAGAATTAGGGTTCTGTTCTAGGGTTTCTGAGAGTTAAAGATGATGATGAGGATTGATGGGTTGTTTGATATGAGTTAAGTGAAGAAGGAATTGAATGTAATTTCCATAGTAACACATATTTGAGGTAATTCTTCTGATTTTATTGTTTGTATAATTTTGTATTGAACTGAGGTTGATGTGATTATGTATTTGGAATTGAACTGGTGGTGTTGATGTATGAATTGTAGTTAGGAAGTTAAATCTGAAAATGATGATGAGGCAGTGAAGGGATGGAGATGGTGAATATGAAGTTGAATTATGGATAGTGGTATTGAACTAAGATGGGTTGAAGTAGATTATTGTTTAAATGCAGTTTTGAGAAATGGAATTACAGGTTATGAGATTTGGGTTCTGTGTATGCTAACTGAACAATTTTAGAATGGATGAGTGGTTGTAAGTATTGTAGATGATCAGTGTTATCTGAATTGAAGCTTAGACACATGAGTTAGGAGGTTTATGAACTGTATAGGTGCAAGTGAGAATAAAATAGAGATGGTGATGAAACTGGAATTGAATCATCCCAGGTTATAGGGGTCGTGTAGTTGAGTTTTACTTTTCTGTCTTTGGTGATGCTAAGGCAAAGGTTTTGGTAATGCTGGTGTAATTGTGTTGAATTACAGTTGTGGATGATATGTCTGGGGTGTGAGAAATGAACTGCCTGAAGTGATAATAATATTGTGTATTGAAGTTCAAATTGAGTTATAGGCAGGTTTAGAATGTATGGTTATGACAATGAAGTTGGAAATGGTTAAACTGAGTTTGAGTTAGTTTGGTGGGTGTGTTTTTGTCATTGAGATATCTAAAGTGGTGATGTTATAATTCATGGAAACAGTCTGAGATGTGTAGTAAGTAATAATGATTGCAAGGAATACCTAACAGCTCCAGTGGAGGCTTGCTACTGCAATTGCAGGTAAGCAGAGTTTAAGATTGTAACTGAAATATGAAGTATGCTTAAGATTGGATGAATTATAGTTTTTTTGAGTTGATTGAGTTGCTGCAATAGAATTAGGCTGTTAGTCATCCCAGTCAGATGTATGACTAGTTTTATTAGAAGATTCAGTTAATCTGACTTAACTGATCTTGTTTACTGAGTTGACCCAAATCGATTCCTGTTTGACTCGTTGACCGAGTAAACCCTTTGAGTTGACCATTGACTTGACCTTTGACCTGGACTTAGACGTTGCCTGTTTGTTGACTCCTTTGACCGTTAGTTTGACCGTTAGTGACTGTTAGTTGACTCAGATGGACTGAACTTAGGTTAATGGGTTAGTTAAGTAGAGCCAGTTTTCTTATTAAACAGGAATTAGACCTTTGTGGTCTGAATTAGCCTTTGACTTTTTCTACAAGTTGTGGATATTCATAAGACTTAGCTAATGGACTATAGAATCAACCTAATTAAATTAGTAAACCTTTTGTTATAAAAATAGATAATGAAAAGGTGTAAAGTCATAAATGGGCTTAGAACCATTAGATAGACTTGCATGATTCTTGTGTGAGCCATTTTGGCTAGTTTCTTAGACTTCTTGTGTGATTAACAGTTAGTCTATATTAACAACGATCGATTAAAGGATGAACCAGTGGATCGTGGATCTCGAGGTAGGCAAGGCTTGTCATCAAAAGAGGTGGGAATCGATAACGATGTCTCTTGGATTCATTATGGTTTTATAAATCTTTATATTGTGAAATTCATGCATATCTTTGTGTGGTATTAGATGTGTGCCCACAATATATCCAGTATTCTATGGCTAGGGCGATACACCATAATATTACCTATTCGGTGTGGAATTGGCATCAATATTATTCTTCCTTTATATCCAGTATTCTATGGTTAGGGCGATACACCACAATATTACCTATTCGGTGTGGATTTGGCATCAATATTATTCTTCCTTTATGTGCGGGAAACACACATCTCATACATGGATGTTTACTGTTCTTTATGGATGTTTACTGTTCTTTTAAATTGCTTTGAAAAAGTTTCTACAATATGTTCTACTGTCTTTCCGTGTATTATCGACTTTCAATAAAACCTGCATTGTCTTCAAATCATATTAATGATTACTTGAAAGTTAGTTGTTATTTCCACTGGGCACCCATTTTAGGGATGATGTTCTCACCCATCCCCACTTTCAGGTTCAGAGACAGATCAAGATGTGCACGTGTCGATGAAAGCTTCGATGAGTTGCTTATGTTAGTTAGTTAGCTTCCGCTATGTTTAATTTGTGCTTATATTCTATTTGTAAATCAACACACTATTGAATATGTATCATTTGAGAGGAGTTCTTGTATTTATTTCAAAGAGGGTTAAGATTTTGGTTAATCATTGTTTAGAACTTCTTTCTTATTGCTTAAATAGATATTTTATCTCCTTAGTGCCTCATTTTATAGTTAATCTTTTGGATTAGTCAGCTGCTAGCTTTGGGGGCGCTACAATGTTGGTATCAGAGCTCACCATTAGATCTTACATGGGAAACAATAGATAATAGCCAGTGCTAGATAGATTGTTAGACTAGTTTAGAACTAGGTTGGGTTGGTGAGATAAGACTTAATTCACTAAAAATAATCAATAACTAAAAGATGAATTGAATTGATTGATTTGTATAACATGTTGATTGTTTGTTCTTTGTTTTGTATAGGTATGTTCTTTCATAAATTATTTAAAAAAAATGTAGGTTAAACCATTTAAGATAAAAATATAGAGATTAGTTAGACGTAATAAGTTAACACTTTGTTAATCCAGCACTGTGGAATAGTGAAGGTTGTGTTTTCTCTTTTCGTAGGAAGGAATTGTTGGGCTTGGACAACCTTGACAGGGCAACTTCATTCAGAGATGAACGATCATAAAAGTTTGGTATAACTCTTTAGGAAACCGATAGATGTAATTTCACTTAGAAAGATTCGTAGGATTCTTCCTTGAAGTTAGAGACGGATATTTTATAAAATAGAAATAGTGTAAGAAACTTAGACTTCCCAATTTGATAGAACTTAAATCAGCATAGTTGAACCTAGAGCCACAAATTTTAGTTATATAAAACCATATAGGTCCGTGCTTTGTTTCATGTTGTTTTTCGCTTAGACAAGAGATGGAATTATTCTATAAGGTGGGGAGTTTTTGAAGACCAGAAGGATGGTTTGATTTTCGGGGACGAAATTGATATAAGGTGGGGAGAATGTAAGGACCCTCAAGCTCGTCAACGCTATTAGACCAGTCAAGATACGACCAAGCCGCTAATGACTCGATTAATTAGAGACAAATGTTAATTAATAGAAATTTATCTAACAACGATCTAGATACGAAATTAATACCGTTGAATAGATCTCGAAAAGTTACGCAGAATGGATTGTTCGAACGTGTCATTTGGATACCAGACAAAGAAGATATCATCGGATGAGTATGAAGGGAAGATTAGTCATTTTATAGACAAACCGACTTGGCAGCCCTTATCCAGAGCGTGGGTGCCTCAGTAATTCGCTCGGCCTTATCTTCACCTCACCGAGAAGATTCATTCTTTTTTCTTCTTCTTTCTTTCTTTCTTCTGTTTCTTTTCTTCCCCTGTTCTTTCTCTTCTGCGAGTGATTGAGAGATCAAGTGGAGGTTTTGTGATCAGTAGGAGGTGGAGAATATCATGGAGTAGTTGATGGTGGTGTTGTTGTGCAGTTTGAGTTTAGGAGGAAGTTGAGTCGAGAAATCAATAAGTTAGGGTCTCTGGATTTGAGTTGGGCCTGTGTAGAACAATTGATGATGATTTCTAGTTGATAATGGATGAAGATCGAATGTGTTGATGTTGTATTGATGATATGAAGTGTTAGGGTTCTAGACCTGTTAACACTAGAGGAAAGCTTTAACTCAGGAAAAGAACCGGATAAACCCTTTGAATTGGGGGTCAGCCACCAGCTTGAAAAGAAAAGAAAAGAAAAATATAAGTAAACTTGAGTTGTTATTGGTTTCTTCTCTTTACAACTCGAAACAAAGTATTTATAGTTTACTGAGCTTGCTGTTCAAGCCAATAAGATGCTGAATTAAAGAAGTTTAACTAAATAAGGAAACTGACTAAACAAAGTAAAACTAAATAAGGAAAACTAGTTTTGTTAGGAGTTGGCATCGCAACATCCCTACCTTCTTGAAAAACTTGCTTGTCCTCAAGCATCAAAATACGGAAAACGCAAAAGCATCTTATCAGCATCCTCCCAAGTAGCCTCTTCTACGGAATGATCCTTCCACTCAACCAACTATTTAGTTGCTGCATGATTCCCTTTCTTGAACATTTGATGCTCTAAAATGCTCTCTGGTTCCCAATACGCATAGTCAACTGTAACTAGAAGATTAGTATCAACAATATTGGTCGAACCAAGTTTCAGTTTCAATTGTGAAACATGAAATAATGTGTGAATTTGACTTGTAATAGGTAGTTCCAACCTATAAGCAATCGGTCCAATTTTCTCCAAAACACGAAAAGGGCCATAAAATTTCGGAGAGAGTTTTTAATATGCCTGAGTAGTGACAATGCTTTGTCTGTAAGGTTGTAGACGAAAAAAAAACAAATCATTAACAGCAAAACTGCGCTCAGTACGATTTGTATCAGCATAGTTCTTCATTCTTTCTTGAGCATCTTGTAAATGTAACTTCAGAAGCTTTAAAGTGTAATCTCTTTCCTTCAAATTAGAATCAACAACATGAACAGTAGTAGACCCTGGTAAATACAATGATATTGTAGGTGATAATCAACTATACACTGCTTGGTACGGTGACATCTGAATAACATAGTGAAAACTTGTATTATACCACCATTCTGCCCATGGTAACCACTTTGACCAGTCACTAGGCTTTGTTCCAGCAAAACAATGTAAGTAATATTCCAAAGTGCGATTTGTAACCTTAGTTTGCCTATCAGATTGCGGATGATATGCAGAACTACGACACAACTTGGTGTTCTGTAAGGCAAAGTAGGCTTACCAAAAGTTGCTGATAAATATTGGATCATGGTCACTGATAATACTCCTTAGCATGGCATGAAGACGAACAATCTCGCGTACAAAAATCGCATCCACTTAACTGGAAGTATACGGATGTGTGAGAGGTATAAAATGTGCATATTTAAATAAACGATCCACTATCACGAGAATCGAATTTTTTCGATGAGAAGTTGGAAATCCATCAACAAAATCCATCGAAACATCTAACCATATGTCAGCAGGAATAGGAAGGGGATTCAAAATACCAGGTGGAGCAATCGATTCTAACTTATTACGTTGACAAGTATCATACTTAGAAATGAAATCTTTTATCGATTTCTTCATCCCTTTCCAGTAAATTTTTTGCTGCAGTCGCTTGTAAGTTCTCAAGTATCCAGAATGGCCACCAATAGGATTAGAAATAAACTCTTCAAGTAACTTAACACACCATGCAGAGGTTGATGGCACAACTATACGATTTTTGTAACGCAATAAACCATCAGTATAAGAGAAATGCGTCTTACAGCTTGCATATTGGCGTAACCGTTGAATTAGATCTCCTAAATCTGCATCATTATGACATTCTTGACTAATGTTATCAATACTAGAAAAAATAGGTGTAGATATATGAAAATATGAGCTTGTATATCTTGATAGTGTATCGGCTGCAACATTTTCCTTTACACGACGGAAAATTATCTCATAATCATAACCTAACAATTTGGATAACCATTTCTGCTGTTCCATTGAAGACAATTTCTGATCCAAAAAGAACTTGAGACTACAATGATCCGTATATATCTTAAAATGTCTTCCAAGCAAGTATGGGCGACATTTTTGCACTGCAGAAACAACCACTAACATCTCTTTATCATAAATAGAGAGATTTAATTTTTTGCCCGAAAGAGGTTTACTAAAGAATGCAATTGGTCTCTTTGATTGCATTAAAACAGCCCCAATGCCATTTCCAGAGGCATCACTTTCCAACACAAATTCTTTTGTAAAATCCGGAAGAGCCAGAACTGGAGTTGAAGTGAGAGCCTGTTGTAACAGCTTGAATGCAGCAGTGGCCTGATCATTCCAAATAAAGGCATCTTTCTACAGTAATTGTGTTAAAGGTGCACTGATTTTACCAAAATCCTTCACAAATTTTCGGTAGTAACCGTCTAAACCAAGAAAACCTCTCAACTATTTAACTGTAGTCGGGAGTGGCCAAGACAATATGCTCTGTATCTTATCATTCTCGACTGAAGCCCCTGCAGAAGAGATGACATTGCCCAAATAGCCAACAGATGGTTGTGCAAAAGTGCACTTTGAATCTTCGACAAACAACTTATTAGCACGTAAAATATTAAACACAGGAGCTAAGTGGTCTAGATGTTCAGACATGCTCTTGTTATAAACTAATATGTCGGCAAAGAAAACAAGGAAAAACCTCCGTAAATGTGTCCTGAAGATGTGGTTCATTAAACTTTGAAAGGTTGCAGGTACATTCGATAATCCAAAAGGCATAATTAAGAATTCAAAGTGACCATCATGTGTCTTGAAAACAGTTTTTTGAATATCTTGTTGATATAGTCTGATTTGGTAATATCCAGAATTTAAATCCAACTTCGTAAACACAGTTGCACCAAATAATTTTAGTTTATTTAAAGCTCTGTAATCCACACACATACGCCAAAAGCCATTTTTCTTTCTTACCATAAGGATGAGAGAAGAATAAGGACTCGAACTTGGTCGTATAAATCCAGCCTAGTTAAGTTCAGTAATTATCTTCTCTATCTCATCTTTTTGAAAATATGGATATCTATATGGGCGCACATTAACATGAGAAGAATCAGGTAATAAGGGGATACGGTGGTCATGGACACGTTCCGGAGGAAGAACCATCGGTAATTTAAAGAAACAACGCTGCATTGGTTTTGCTTCCAAAATCATGAAAGATGATTTGTTGTTCCCCAGTAATGAAACAACTGTGCCATTAATTTAAAACTGCATGGCTAATTTTGCAGAATCCAATTTAATAGGTCCTAAGGTTCGTAACCATTGAACTCCCAAAACTGCATCATATCCACTAATATCAAGTAAATGGAAATCAGCTGTAAATTCATACTGCTGAAGTCGTATAGGAACATCTACACAATAGCCTCTAGTGTCCAGTTTCCCACCATCACCAACTGTGACACTTAGTGGAGATTTCGTAGAGTGAATCTCATAACCACATTGCTTAGCCACGGACGGATGCAAGAAATTATGGGTGGATCCAGAATCAAGCAAAATTGAAGTAGACTGAGCCTTAGTGTTACCTGTAATGCGCATGGTTCGTGGAAAAGGAGACCCCAAGAGTGAATTGAAAGAAATTTTAGGCTCAGTGTGAGTAGCATCTACAATATCAAAAGCAAGAGTTGTATCATCAGTTGAAGCAAGAGTTGTATCTTCAGTTGGTGCCGTAGAATCATCAGTAACCTCCTCATTAGCATCCAAAATAGTTAATATAGGATTCTCACAAACGTGAGTGGGCGTGAAAAGGTCATCACAGTTAAAACAAAGACCCTTCGCTCGTCTTTCTTTTTGCTCAGCTGGTGATAAACGTCTAGCTCCTGGAGGCAACGAAGACTTATTTTATGGAGTAGGTTGTATTGTAGCAGAAGGCCTGAATGGAGGAGGACGATAAGGCTGTCTGGTGATAGCCTTAGTAACTACTGCGTGAGCTTCTTCTTGATGAATAACTTTCGTAAAAGCCTCGTTTAAGGTTTGAGGTGCCAGCAATTTGACCGTAGTACCAATATAAGGTTTTAAAGAACGAATGAAGCATCTAATCAAATAATCTTCAGGGAAATCAACGAAATTTAATAAATGCTCAAATTCAGGTATATGTTCTCGCACAGTACCTTTTTGGTCGATTGTGCTAATTGCTAATCTAGCATCCACGAATTTTTCCGGAAAAAATCTACCACGAACTAAGCTGCAAAACTGATCCCATGTAGTGATTTCAATCTTGGTTTTCTTCCATCTATACCACTGATTAGCCCACCCTTGAGATGTGCAGAGGCTACTATAATCTTGAGAGCATCAGTAGCATTGTAAAACTAAAATATTGATCGGCATTGAAAATCCAGCCGTCAGAATCTTCACCAGTAAAGTTAGGAAACCTGATATTAATCGAGCTAGGTCGCATCTGTTGTTGGTTACCATTATTAGACGGAGGTGGTGGCGGTGGCGGTGGTGGTGGTGCATCATTACGGTGCTGCAGTTGAGGCATAAATTCTCTAAAGACAGTACGTAAAGAATTCTCCATGGTTGTTGCTATGGTGGAGTTTAGTGTTGTTGTAAGCTTGGTCACGAGAGCAACGCTTTCCTGTTCACGTTGCAACAACTTTTCTGCAATTTTCTTGGTCTGTTGATCTTCATTATAAAGATTAAGCTAAGTAATAGTTTCCGAAAGAGTTTCAATCTTCTCTCCCACACTTTCAATACTGTCATGGACCATTTTCAAATTTTCAGTATAAAACATTTGAAAAAAAAATTGGTCGATTTTTTGGATTGATCTGAATTTGGCTCTGAACCAGGTGTTAGGGTTCTAGACCTTTTAACACTAGAGGAAAGCTTTAACTCAGGAAAAGAACCGGATAAACCCTTTGAATTGGGGGTCATCCACCAACTTGAAAAGAAAAGAAAAGAAAAGAAAAGAAAAATATAAGTAAACTTGAGTTGTTATTGATTGCTTCTCTTTACAACTCGAAACAAAGTATTTATAGTTTACCGAGCTTGCTGTTCAAGCCAATAAGATGCTAAATTAAAGAAGTTTAACTAAATAAGGAAGCTGACCAAACAAAGTAAAACTAAATAAGGAAAACTAGTTTTGTTAGGAATTGGCATCGCAACATGAAGTTGTTCTGAAGATGAATCGAAGAATTAAAGAGCTAGGGTTTTTGTGAAGTCTTTTGGAGTTCGATTTAAGTGATGTTTAAGAATAATTAAAGGATGGGTGTTGAAGAACATGATGTGAAGAAGGTTGTTATAGCTTTAATTTGGGGATTTGGTTACAGAGAAGATCGATTAAGAGATTTGCAGAATTAGGGTTCTGTTCTAGGGTTTTTGAGAGTTAAAGATGATGATGAGGATTGGTGGGTTGTTGGTGATCTGAGTTAAGTGAAGAAGGAATTGAATGTAATTTCCAGAGTAACACATATTTGAGGTAATTGTTCTGATTTCATTGTTTGTATAATTTTGTATTGAACTGAGATTTATGTGGTGATGTATGAATTGTAGTTAGGAAGTTAAATCCGAAACTGATGATGAGCCAGTGAAGGGCTGGAGATGGTGAATATGAAGTTGAATTATGGATAGTGGTATTGAACTAAGATGTGTTGAAGTAGATTATTGTTTAGATGCAGTTGTGAGAAATGGAATTGCAGGTTATGAGATTTGGGTTCTGATGTAATTTTAGATAGTGGTAAGAATGAGTTCGTAAGACTTGTGAAAGCTAGATTTATTTAAACTAAAAGTAGAGAAAATTTTAATCCAAATTTGTTTTTTTAGAGTGAAAATAACCAAGACACTAGATTCCACTATTACACATGAATAAATGATGATAAAAATTCCAAAACTCTAATTATTTTTAAAATCTCTTTTTCTTAATTCACAAATTATCAAGCATATTCTCAAACATTAATTGTATCCCTTAAGCATAGATTATCTAACCAAAGCATAACCTATCTAATTGAATCACAACTAATTAGGAAAAATTATGCAAATAATTAAAATTCTGCAAAGCAGTAATTTGAGTGAATTATAAATTGCAAAATTAGAGAAAAGTAAAATAATTACCAATTATTCATGCAACAATAGCTTCCTCCATGCCTTGGTTACGCGAGAATTAGCTCATCATTATCATGGAAATATGCTCAAAATTCATCTTTATTAATGCTCAAAAATGGTTCTCAAATGATGAAATAGGAGAAAAATTGATAAAAACCGGGTTTGTAACACTTTTGTTCGTTACAAACCGAGCTGTTACAGAGAACGATAAAAATGAAGTGTTGTTGACACTGTCGCAATATGACCCACAAACAGTTGTCGTTGTCACTGTTGAAGAACGACGGTTACCTTGCGTCCAATGTTCTTCGTGTTCTTCACAGCAGCAGAAAATGGAGTTTTTTTTCATCCACTTGATTTCTCGACTCTCTGGTTCTTCCTAACTGCTCCCAACTCTCTCTATCTATTCTCAGAATCCCCAGAAGCGTATATATACCCATTTGGACCGAGAATAAATCATAATCTCGGAAATCAATCAAACATATTTTCTTTTACTCCCATGCAAGATACGATATCATATCTCTGCTCGCTAAAATCTTCAACTGACACACTCCAAATTGACTGAAACACGTTCCAGAATGAGTAGACAACGTTGTAGACTCGTTCATTGCTCCAAGAATAGCCAGAAATCCCGAGAATCTCTCTCTGCATACACGAACTTCCCTGTATTCGTCCCACCGTGATTATAGCCAAATTTCTTCGAATATGAAGGACTTACCAGTCCTGTGTGAGTGTAACAGGCTGTAATAAGTCGATTGGAGTGATTGAATCTCGCCACAGCTCCTCCAAATTCAAAACAGAAAACTCCGCAGGTGAACAAAATTTGAACCTGCATTTTCCCGCCAAATTTTTTTAAACCGTGAAGAAGAAGGGTGTCCCCCTAACCAAGCCGGGGGTGCGAATAGCAGGTGCCCAACTGAGGTGCCCCTTATCCAAACTGAGAGTCCGAATAACAAATATCCTCCAGGGGTGCTCCGCATAATTTTTCGAGCCGATTTTTCCAAAAATGTTTATTTCCCAAAAATACCTACAAACACATAAAACACCATAATAAGTATAAAAATGGGTACTAACAATATACACAATAGAGATGAAAACAGACACATAAATGCGTCTATCAGGTTCTGTGTATGCTAACCGATGTAGGAAATCTACCTATTTTCATTGTGTCTACTATTATAGTTGATCCCTTCGTCCATATCAACAATGATTGTTGATCCCTTGCGTCTGTTTTAGTTTACTTGCTTTGCAAGTCCTTTACTTTCCTAGTTTAGATAGAATTCCTTTTTCTTTCCTTTTAGTCGGTTCTTGGGAACCTATTTAAAGGCTATGCCTTCTTGTTTAGAAAATACAATCTTTTATCAATCAATTATCAATATTATTATTAAATCATTATCAAACCTTAAAGTCTTGATCCTAGAATCATATTTTATTAAGTTTCTGACGGAGCTTAAACTCTCTTCTCATCCCAAGCAACTAGTTTGCTTTCACCTCTATCAATCATGATCTGTGCTACACTAGTTGGTATCAGATACAACGTTTGTAGATTTTTATCTACAAACAGATCTTTACACAGCTTCCGCAAACTCAACAACAAACTCTATCTTTTGTCTCAATAGGAGAAAAGTCGTTTTCCCAAGCCGATATTGATGCACTCGCAAAAGAAATGTTGAAACCTCTTTCAACTGCCATCGTCAAGGATATTGAAACCAAATTTGCAGCACGTGTCAAAGATATTACAGATAATTTTGATACGAAACTTGGAGGTTTGAAAAGTATCGAAAAGAGATTAACAACGCAAGGTGAGTACATAGACAAATTATGGAAACGCGCTTGTCTTGATGACACAGACATGCCTCCTTTAGACGATGATAAGGAAGAAGGACAAAAGAAGACAGGAGAAAAGGAAGATGAAACCAAAACTGGTTCTTTTGTTAAGAATAAGTCTATTCCTGGCAATGTTTCGCATATCCTTCAACACAAAGAGCCAGTGGAAGGTTTTCTTAACACTCCAAAAAAACCTGTTAATGTTATTCTCAACAGTGATGAAGAAGAAAATATGGTCGAAGAAGATGAGCAATCACAAAGCAATAAAGATGCTTCGTTTTTAACTCAAGAGGAGTTCTCGCTTTCTGATGGTTCTATAGCTGTTTCAGCCACGTCAGTTGGTGAGGAGAATACAAAAGAAACTTTGCAGAAGGATGAAGAAAATCCACTGAAGGAAGTTTTACTTGATTCGTTGGATGATTTGTCGGATAATGGTAAGTCTTCGGATCTTCGCTTAATAGCTTCTGATGTTGATATACCTGTTTTATCTAGGGATGAACATAATCATGTTATTGATCAACTGGATACACACATAGTATTGCATACCCACCCTAGTAAAGCTCAACTCGTTGGGATAACCAATGAGAATTCATTTGTGTCTCCTTATAATTCTATAGATGTGTTGGTATGTCGATCTCCAGCTGCTATATCTATAGAAAATAACATTAGTATACAATCCATAGTTGAAAAACTACCATGGAATTTTGAGAACATCTTGTGCGCAGCATATCGGAATTTTGATATTCACATTGAAGAGATGTATGTAGCATGGTCTACACCAAAAGGTATTGGATGGAGTTTTCCTAAAGTTCCTTCTACCACAGTGACCACATCACTGTATGATGTTCAACGAAATACACATGACATTGGATTTCATGTTCATGATGCTTTTGTACGAGCTAATTTTGATCAATCGAATAAGCCTATAGTTTCTGATATACCACATAACAAGGAAGAGCTTGTTGATTTATCATCTGGTAATTCTTCTGTGTTGTTTCATAAATCTGTTAATGATTGTGAATGTGATACCACTATTGAAAATTATGCTGGAAGAATTCGTGGTCGAGTTTTGTCAAATAAAGAGAAATTGACTATGGCAGAAAATGTATTCGTGGTCGAGTTTTGTGCTTACAAGAAGAATGTTTTTGTGCTGTTCCCGACAACAAGAAGTAAGAGACGTACAGCTGCACATCTAACTTCTGCCGTTCCGTATGACTTTGTTTCATCTCATTTTAAGTCGGAGCTAGTGACACCAATTGATGGATATGGTGCTGACACTATACTGAGTTTGACTATAATCAAGTCCCAAGAAACCACTAGGACCGAAGCAACTGATTTATCTAGTACAGTTAATGGAACAACATGTGTGATGCTTAATGGAGTAGTGTTGATTTCTATTGACAAACCAGGCACTATAGTTCGAGATGCTCCGAACTGGCCTTTGATGAAAATTCAAGTTGTTTTTGAGTCTTGGCATGGCGACTGCAACATCTTTTCTTTGAGACTTCATGGAGAGTTTCTTTGGATAATTTCTGTTCCTGCTTTGAGCTCGCATAATTATTTCTTTGGAGAGTTTCCGGTGAGATTCAAACAAGTGAAACTGTGTGTTTTCGACTCATACCGGTTATATCCGACTAATACTTGTTCAAGACAGGAAGGAGAAACATCGAGTAAACCCTTGTTCGAAATTTCTGTACATACCGATGATCTTATGAATTTGCTTCTTGTTCAAACAAACACATGTACTGTGGAGAATCACTGTGTTGATCAAGGGAGTGTGAATATTCGAACTGGTGGTAGCATGAAGAAATCCTTCCCAATATTTTTCAAGTTCTTCGAATTTTTTTCATTAATCCTTGTGCACGCAGCGAAAATTCTATTCTTCTTCGTGATTAGAATATGGTACATTTTTCTGGCGTTCTTTTGTACATACCAACCTTGGACGAAAAGGTCGAGGAGGATATCATACTTTGTCACGATGAAATTTTGCAGTTACAGGAATATACCGGTGGAAGACGACGAGGTTGGTCGTAGAAACCTGGTGGTAAACATGCATTCAGTACTCTTTCCTACACTTTGGACAGGCAATAACAAATATATTTGTAGAGTTTTTCTTGATTGGATTGAGAAATTTGATGAGCTCGAGACATGGAACAACAGAACATCTTGTTTTCAGCAAGCTACATGGGAGCCAGGAGGAAATTTCCTTTTATTGTGTTCAATTATGGGCTCACGGAAGTTGTCATCTTGCTGCCAATGAAGTTGGTGATTTTTAATAATTTTCACTACTATGATCATGTGGACAGTCTCTCAGTTATTCAATACTGGGATTTGGTTACTACTCTTTTAGCATATGAAGACATCACGCTTCATTTTAGAACTTATCGTTGTTCTATTGACTATAAGATATTATCTGGTGTTGAAGTGAATTGTGATCACCGTGTTGCTCAAAGAAGTGTGTTCGTATGAGGTAATTACAACGAAAGAGGCAAAAGAAGTGTGTCCACAAAAGATGCATTACATGCTCTTTTTAATGCAAATCAAACTGTTGCTGAAAGGTGAATTCTTCGTTGCTGTTCTAACAAGATGATTATTCATGTTTTACGAAGTCCAAAAGATGTAGTATAGGTCGGCGTTCAAAACAAGTTTTGAAGGATGCAAGTTTTGGTTTGAGCAAGAGTGTTTTGGCTGGAGCTATTACTGGAGAGGTTACGTTAACTACTATGGTTTCATATTTTACTGCTAGAAGCACAACTGGACTTCCTACCCCAGCCAGAGTTATTGGCATCCGACCACCTGTGAGTACTGAGCTAGAGTTATTGGCACCATGTGGGGAACTGAATTTTGTCATGAAGCTTCCTAGAGATTGCAATATTCATGGAGTGTTGGAACCAATTACACAGTTTCTCGTTTGTGAAAATAAATTTCTCACGACTCTTGAAGTAGCTGTTGGGAAAAGTTTGTTCTACGCAGTGGTTAAGAAAAGTGGACATTTCAAAAGCACGTGGATTTTAAGCGAAAGGAAACCCCCACACATAAATTTTCTGATCAATGGTGATGATCTTATTCCACTTTTAATAAATCTCAAGTCGTCTCCACATCTTACTTCAGTTTTTCAACAAGTATTTGGTATGCCGACGGGTTGTAGAGACTTGGACAAAGAAAGGTTTATAGTAGGCATGCATTTCATAAAGACTAAACTTGAGGAACATATAGAGAAGTCACGACCTAGTGGTTTTGTGTTTCCAAAAGTTACAAGTAATCAAACAGTTCTTCTGGATTTCATTTTCTCGGTTAATTTCACCAATTACTACGAGCGGGGGAAGATAGTGTTTGGTTCTAATGTGGATTCTTTGGACTACATAACTCTGGAACGGGAGCAAGTACGCAACGAAGTTAATATAGACGGGGAATGGCTCAGAGATATTAATGCGATATTCTTTTCAAGACCTATCTCTGTACTATCAGCTGGGATACTGAATAAAACTTTTGATGCTAGGCGTTATGCCGAAGTTAAAAGACTTGGTTGGAGAATTCTGTTCCACAACAGAAATGTTGGTACTGGATTTCAGGAACTACTAAAATTTCTAGACCAGCGGAGAGTAAAACAATTAAATGCGCTTTCGAAGGTGTACTCGTGGTGGACGGTACTGGCATGGTTTACCTTACCACAGCTAATGGCTTGAATTTGTTTTTGACCGCGGAAAACTTATACACACATCTCGTGATGCTTTGAGGAACATTTCTTGGCTACTTTCGTTTATGATCTCTAGAGCTACGAATTTTGTGTTTGATCGTGGTAAGACGGTAAACGTGATATCTACATTTTTCATGGAGAAAAAGAACTCGTATTCTTTGATGACAGCTCGAAGTCTAGAGCAATATATGGAGAGAATGACGTTTTTCTTATTAGCTAACTCGGGGGCGAGTTTCATTCAAGAAGGGGGGACTGATGTAGGACATCTACCTATTTTCATTGTGTCAACTATTATAGTTGATCCCTTCGTCCGTATCAACAATGATTGTTTATCCCTTGCGTCTGTTTTAGTTTACTTGCTTTGCAAGTCCTTTACTTTCCTAGTTTAGGTAGAATTCCTTTTTCTTTTCTTTTAGTCGGTTCTTGAGAACCTATTTAAAGGCTATGCCTTCTTGTTTAGAGATTACAATCTTTTATCAATCAATTATCAATATTATTATTATCATTATCAAACTCTAAAGTCTTGATCCTAGAATCAGATTTTATTAAGTTTCTGACGGAACTTAAACTCTCTTCTCATCCCCAGCAACTAGTTTGCTTTCACCTCTATCAATCCTGATCTGTGCTACACTACTAACTGAATAGTTTTAGAATGGATGAGTGATTGTAAGTATTGTAGATGGTCAGTGTAATCTGAATTGAAGCTTAGACACATGAGTTAGGAGGTTTATGAACTGTATAGGTGCAAGTGAGAATAAAATAGAGATAGTGATGAACTGGAATTGAATCAGCTCAGGTTATAGGGGTTGTGTAGTTGAGTTTTACTCTGCTGGCTTTGGTGATGCTAAGGAAAAGGTTGTGGTAATGCTGGTGTAATTGTGTTGAATTACAGTTGTGGGTGATATGTCTGGGGTGTGAGATATGAACTTCCTGAAGTGATAATAATATTGTTTATTGAAGTTCAGATTGAGTTACAGGAAGGTTTAGAATGTATGGTTGTTACAATGAAGTTGGAAATGGTTAAACTGAGTTTGAGTTAGTTTGGTGGGTGTGTTTTTGTCATTGAGATATTGAAAGTGGTGATGTTATAATTCATGGAAACAGTCTGAGATGTGTAGTAAGTAATAATTATTGTAAGGAATAGTTAATAGCTCCAGTGGAGGCTTGCTACTGCAATTTCAGGTAAGCAGAGTTTAAGATTATAACTGAAATTTGAAGTTTGTTTAAGATTGAATGAATTATAGTTTTTTTTAGTTGATTGAGTTGCTGCAATAGAATTAGGCTGTTAGTCATCCCAGTCAGATGTCTGACTAGTTTTATTAGCTTACTCAGTTAATCTGACTGAGTCAAAAGTGAATCTGACTTAACTGAATAAGTCTTGTTGACTGAGTTGACCCAAACCGATTCCTGTTTGACTCGTTGACCGAGTAAACCCTTTGAGTTAACCATTGACTTGACCTTTGACCTGGACTTAGACGTTGACTGTTAGTTCACTCCTTTGATCGTCAGTTTGACCGTTAGTGACTGTTAGTTGACTCAGATTGACTGAACTTAGGTTAATGGGTTAGTTCAGTAGACTTGGGCTTAGAGCCAGTTTTCTTATTAAACAGGAATTAGACCTTTGTGGTCTGAATTAGCCTTTGACTTCTTCTACAAGTTGTGGATATTCATAAGACTTAGTTAATGGACTATAGAATCAACCTAATTAAATTAGTAAACCTTTTGTTATAAAAAAAGATAATGAAAAGGTGTAAAGTCATAAATGGGCTTAGAACCATTAGATAGACTTGTATGATTCTTGTGTGAGCCATTTTGGCTAGTTTCTTAGACTTCTTGTATGATTAACAGTTAGTCTATATTAAAACCGATCGATTCAAGGATGAACCAGTGGATCGTGGATCTCGAGGTAGGCGAGGCTTGTCATCAAAAGAGGTGGCAATCGATAACGATCTCTCTTGCATTCATTATGGTTTTACAAATCTTTTTATTATGAAATTCATGCATATCTTTGTGTGGTATGAGATGTGTGCCCACACTATATCCAGTATTCTATGGCTAGGGCGATACACCACAATATTACCTATTCGGTGTGGAATTGGCATCAATATTATTCTTCCTTTATGTGCGGGCAACACACATCTCATGCATGGATGTTTACTGTTTTTTATGGATGTTTACTGTTCTTTTAAATTGCCTTGAAAAAGTTTCTACAATATGTTCTACTGTCTTTCCGTGTATTATCGACTTTCAATAAAACCTGCATTGTCTTCAAATCATATTAATGATTACTTGAAAGTTAGTTGTTATTTCTACTGGGCACCCTTTTTAGAGATGATGTGCTCACCCATTCCCACTTTCAGTTTCAGAGACAGATCAAGATGTGTACGTGTCGATGAAATCTTTGATGAGTTGGTTACGTTAGTTAGCTAGCTTCCACTATGTTTAATTTGTCCTTATATTCTATTTGTAAATCAACACACTATTGAATATGTATCATTTGAGAGGAGTTCTTGTATTTATTTCAAAGAGGGTTAAGATTTGGGTTAATCATTGTTTAGAACTTCTTTCTTATTGCTTAAATAGATATTTTAGATCCTTAGTGCCTTATTTTATAGTTAATCTTTTGGATTAGTCAGCTGCTAGCTTTGGGGGCGCTACATGACTACAAACCTATTGGATTGTGCAACACTTCTTATAAAATCATCTCCAAAGTTTTGGTTAATAGGATGAAATCTTTAATGGATAAAATTATCTATCCATTTCAAGATGCTTATGTTTCAGACAGACTGATAACTGATAACACAATTATTGCACAAGAAACTATACATTCTATGAAGAATAAAAGAGGAGAAACTGGCTAGATGGCTATAAAAACTAGATATGTCAAAGGCTTTTGACAGATTGGAGTAGTCTTTTCTAATTAAGGTACTTCAATACTTTGGTTTTTCTGATGATTTTTGTGATCTCATATTTCAATGTATTAGCACTACTTCTTTATCAATTATGCTCAATGGTTCTCCATGTGAAGAATTCTCTCCCAAAATAGGTATCAGAAAAGGAGATCCTCTCTCTCCTTATCTCTTTATCTTAGCAATGGAATATCTCTCAAGTAAAATTACAAATGCTCAACAGGATAAGTCCATCAAAGGCATTAAAGTGGCTGCTTTATCTCCAGCCATTAATCATTTTCTCTTTGCAGATGATTGCTTGATCTTTACTCAAGGTAATCTTTCTTCATTAATTAATTTATTGGAGCTTCTTCATAATTTCAGTTCTCAATCTGGTCAAGTTATCAACTTTGAGAAATCTTCAGTTCATTTCAGCAAGAAAACTAAGCCTCAAGTAGCTGCTACTTTAACTCAAATTCTTGGGGTTAAAACTATGAGCTCTAAAGAGAAATATTTAGGCTCCCCATTGATTCTTGGGAATTCAAAATAAGAATCTTTCAAATCTATTAAACATAATTTTGAAAATAGGTTTTCTTCTTGGTCAAGTACTTCTCTTTCTCAAGCAGGTGGAGGTCCTATGATAAAACATGTACTTAACTCAGTACCTGTTTATCAGATGAGAACTTTTAAACTACCTAATAATCTAATTCAGCAGCTGACTACAATGGAGAGGAAGTTTTTCTAGGTATATAATAATAATAGAGGTGCTAACCCTATTGCTTGGATCAATGTCTGTAAGTCTAAGTACTTTGGAGGTCTTGCTTTCAGGGACCTAGAGAAACTCAACTTAGCCTTACTCACTAAACTTTCTTGGAAAATTTGTAATGATTCTAGCAGTTTGATGTCTCAAGTATTGGGGAGCAAGTATTTCAAAAATGGAGACTTAATTCATCAGAATATTTCAGCTAAAAATTGTTCTTACACTTGTAATGGGATTACAAAGGGCCTTCAAATTGTACAACAAAATTACTTCATGGAGATCAATAATGGGAGAAGAACTAAAATATGGAAGGACAAATAGATACCTGGTATGCTTCATTTACCTATTCCTATTAATGACTTTCATAGGTTTTATGAAGATGTTGCTGAATTATATCTTCCTGACTCAAATCTTTGGAATATAGATTTGTTAAATAAACTATTTGATTCCAATACTTTTTCAAGAATTCAGTCTCTTTTCATAGATAACAGTAAAGAAGATGTTATGATATGGATGCCTGCTGGTGATGGAAAGTTCTCAGTTAAAGGTACCTACAAGATGTTAACTTATAGTAACGGTGAGGTGCAAGTTAATGGGGTTACAGTTCACTTTAAGGTTTAGAAGGCATTATGGAGATGTCAGGCAGCTCACAGAATAAAGTTGTTTGCATGGAAATGTATCATAGGTATCAACATGACAAAGAGTAAGAGAGCCATATACAATAACGAGGTAGATACTCACTGTGATATTTGTAGATATCCCGAAGAAATAATGGAACATATTATCTTTGAATACAGACATGCTAGAGCAGTCTGGAGAGGTATTAACATTAATATCGATGCAGTCAAGGAAAATTGCAATTCAGTCTCAGAATGGGTTATGAGCTGGTTTTCTTGTTCTGATAATGATAAAGAGGACAGATGGTTATTTTCTCTTTTGATTGGTGCCTGGATTTCGTCGAAAGATAGGTGTGATGTAACTTTTCAGAGAGTATCTCTTAACCCTCATTCCTTTGTGCATAAGATATACTACCACTTAGCGTCTCATTTGCATGATTCTTTTTCTCAGTTAAATCCTGTTAGTACTGGTAGGAATATTTCAAGATGGAAGCCTCCTTTAGAGGGAATTATTAGAATTAATATTGATTGATGTTTTGATCATGACACTAATCAGTTTGGCACTGGTCTGGTTATGCGTGATAATACATGTACTTGCATATTGGAGTCAAAGGAAGCCGTGGAGATGGAGAATTAAGTCCTGAAGCAGTGGAATGCATGGCAGTCAGGGAAGCGTTATCTTGGGCTAATGGAAGACATCTTTCTAGAATTCAAGTTGAAGCAGACGCTAAGCTTGTCATACAGTCCATCAATGGGAGCACTCTACTTATTCAATGGGAGAACATGAATTTAATAATAAAAGAGATAAAACATTTAATTCTCTGGTTTTTCATTTTATGAGTTTGTTTTTGTAAGTCGAGATGACAATCAGGTAGCTGATGCTTTAGCTAAAACTGCTAGAGAAACAACAATGAACATTGAAGCTTAAGTTGATTTTGATTCACTGATTTGTGGTCTTTTAACAAAGGACCACAACTTCAGTTAATTTCCAATAAAATTTCAGTTTATCCAAAAAGTTTTAAAAAGAAAAAGAAAACGGCCAATATTAACGGTTAGAACCACCACTACTACTGTTAAATCACCACCGCACCCACCATTAAAATCCCTAAATTTACGGTTCGATTCGAAGAAACAATTAAACAAAGAAGAAAAAGAAGCATAAAAATCCGAACTAATTTAAAATACTTACTAGTACAAAATGAAAACTACACCAAGAGATGGATACAAAGTGTTTGAGTGAACATCAAACTACAAATCTGAAGAAACTTGATAATGGGTTTCAATCTAACGTACAAGGCCTAACATGGGTTTGTAACATTCTAGCTTTGAATTATGAATAAAGAAAGAAAAATCTATAGCTGAAGAAACAATCTACAGCTAAAAACTAATTAAGCCAATGCACTCCTTTTAACTTTTGTCCATCTGATGCTTAATTTGGTAATGCTGCGGCTTTTGTAAAAGCGCTACTCTGTTATGCTGTGTAAAGAAAGCAGTTAAGGGTTTGGCAAACTATATACTAAAGCTGATTAAAAAAATCATGCATTAAAATTAGGTGGGACCAAAGCTTATGCTTTTAGAGCTGTTAAAAGCTCCTCTCCCCCAATTTTTAAAAGTTGGAGAATTTTGGAAGTGCTTTGGTTAAAAGCACTTTCAAAATATTTTACCAAACACTAATATGAAGAATAATTACTTAATTTGTATTTTGAAAGTTCTTTGAAAAAAAGAAGCATTACCAAACCCATCATGAATCTCATCACCACTCTCCAAATTAAACCATCTCATGCTAATACAAACCCTACTTACAACCAATTCTAAGTTCAACCAACAAACCTCCCATCCAGATGCTAAAAAAAAACACCACTGCCGAATCTGAAATGGAGAAGACGCAGGCTAGTGTTGCAAATGTCAGCCATCCATGAACATGTGAACAGAGATGATACCATAATGGATCCGGGCACCAAAACGAAAATTAGATTTAAGTAAGTCATTTTGCTTTTTTAACAGCATATTGGATGGTCAATACGGCTGAAAAAGGTCAATCTGTTAACTGGGCACCAAACTCAAATTTGGACAACCTTAGGCACCAAACGCAAAGGTGTACCATTTTATAGGCACCAAAATCAAAATATCCCAATAGAATTAAACGACTTATTTCTAAAATTATCATCATTCATCATCTTTATTAGCGTTTTTTTTTCCCCCAAGAGATACTAGTAAATAACCAAAATAGTTGCATATTCATACAATCCAATAAATGTGATGGTGTTGTCATATCGTAGAATCTAAAAACTCTTTTGGGACTATAATGTTGGCATTCGGCACCACATTTGCCCAGCCACACCGCAGCCTGGGCCATTAGGCCCATTTTAAAACGCCTGGCCGAGTAATAAACTGCCTTGACAAGATATTATCGCCTTTTCGGTTCTCCAAGTCGAGCTTATTTGGATCAAAACCATGTCCTAAAGTCGTGCTGTATCTTGAATCCAAACAAAAGCGTGAAACAATTTCGGGCAAGAAAAAGTCCCTTTCTCGGGTAACCATTTCTCTCCACGTAAAAAATGATCCCAACATAATATGTTCAACCGGTTTTAAGAGTGAGCATGACCTCAAACTCGCTTTGAAATTTGAGTATGAGCTCATGCTGATTCTGGAACCATGTGTTGGTATGAGTTGGTGAGATTTCTCCAACTGACCGAAGTCACAGACTCACATACGGGCTTTAAGTTATTTTTGCTCTTGTAAGGTATGGACACATAGTGAATAAAAGAAGATATGATGCATCAAATTTTATTATTATTATTATTTATTTATTTTGAATCAGTATCCATTTGTTTTTACTCATGTTAAAAGAGGGACGAGATAAAAAAATTACCAAACAAATAAAAAACATAATGATACGTAAATTTTATTGAATTTTTTGGAATTGAAACAATAATTTGGATAGAAATAAGCACAACAAGGAAAAATAAAAAACAAACAAAAACAAATACAAATTACCTAATAAATGCTGCTTATTTGATTTTTATTGATGCTTTTCCCTTTATAGTTGCAGCCAACTATAACGGAGCAAACAACTCCCAGTAATCTTACTGATCTTCCATTCATGCTGATGAAGGTGGTGATATTTATGATTCTCTTAGATTTAATACAAACCCCTCTAGATATACCTCTTACTAATATTATCCCAAAAGTGGTGGGATTTTAATCTTGGTTCCGCCCCCGATCTCAATGTCAACTAATTTTGTATGAGGTGGTGGTGGACATGGAGGTGGAGGTGATGGTGGTGGTGGTGAAGGAGGAGGTGGAGGTGGAGATGGTGGGGGAGGCGATGGACATGAAGGAGGAGGTGGAGGGTTTGTTCCACAACAACACTGCTCCCACCAAATGTACACATTATTAGGAACATCATTACTATTTGCTACGCACTCTGTCCTCTGAGATAAAAGTCCTAACTTGTTACATTCACCATCACATATAGACTGCCTCATGCAGTCGTTACCATCTGTGCGTCTAAACGTTAGAAATGTTTGTGCACTAGAACAATTGTTATTTTGACCTGGGCCAAGGCCTCCCCAATCAGATTCATCTGGAGGAAGATATACTCCCGGTCTTTTACAACAACACTTACAAGAAGTGACCCCTTGGGTTATACGACACCTATCTTGGGAGGCGAAAGTACCCATCCCGGAACATAGGTTTTGACACCAATTTGTACAGTAACCACTGTCGCAACTCGCCGGGCTGACTATCTGGTTTGAGTCGATGAATAAATCCCCAGGAAGACATTTATTAATCCATGCTGATGCCATCTCTACAAAAGTATAGGAAGATATTATGTTAGAAAAGTACATATTGATGATATTTGTAACTATATATATGTATAGTGTAAGCATTAAGGTGCATTATTTATTTATTTGGATATGTAATGCAGAAACATAAGGATGACGGATTTATCTTTTTAAGAAGGTGTATTGGATCCACATGAGAAGTAGCTTTTGGACTTAGAAAATCAAAAAAATATTTGTTTGGAAACCAAATTTTAACATGAACCACAGAAGTAGTTAAATACTTCAGTGAGGTAAAAAAGTTTGCTTCTAACTTCTGAAAACGAATTCTGCTTCGGAAAAAAAAAAAACAAAATATACATATAGTTGACTCTCAAATAAGCAGATTGCAATCGCAAAGACAAATATACTTATGGTTGAAGGATTTACCTGTGCTGACAAATAAGCAGATTGCAATTGCAAAGAAAGTTGAAGAGCAAGCAAAGAGTTGAAGAGGAGATTTTCCCCTGGATGTTTCCATCTTTCCCATACAA
This sequence comes from Papaver atlanticum, assembly GCA_023531105.1. Lineage (NCBI taxonomy): Eukaryota > Viridiplantae > Streptophyta > Magnoliopsida > Ranunculales > Papaveraceae > Papaver > Papaver atlanticum. Next base: position 1,236,582 of record JAJJMB010004060.1, on the reverse strand, counting down.
CTCTTTTTCTTTCACAGATTTTTTTCTTTCTAATTGTGAATGTTGATGATCTTGGAATACTATACTAAGCTATTTATACAGATACAAAATTTTAGGCATTTGGTCTTATCGTTAATTATATGTTTTAAATAAATAATAAGTTAAACAACCTAACATAATTACAGGAATACGAATATTTGTTTTTAAATAAATAAAATTATTCTGAGACCCTAGACATTTGATCATTAATTGGTGTACAAAAACAATAACAGAGGATCATCGTCATAATTAGTTATGTTATTTCTAGATAATTAAGCAAGATTGAAAAGAAGAGTTCCTCGTTAGTTTGATATAAAGTTTGCCATTACAACATGAGATGATACATATCGAACTTATCCAAGCATCCTTGGAGCGTCGTGCTGTGCCAAAGATTTTTGTATGTCATTTTGTTTTTCTTCTGAAAGTTTGGCACAACGCATCATGTGGCATATTTCCCAATACACAAAAGTCGATCTACTACTAAAAGACCGACTTGGATTAAATCATTATATGTCCCAACTCTTCTTACGTTAGAGCAAACTGTGACACTCTTAGCGTGAAGACATAATGACCGCATGCCGAACCAGTTCGTAGTTCAGACATCATTTGTCTTTCACCCTTTAGAGCCTTAAAAACCCATCCCTGGCCCTTGCAGCAATTTCATTATGCACCACCCTCTATTTTTTATTATTATTAAAAAAAAATTAAATCACCACCCTCTACCATTCCATCATCGACCTATACACAGTACAGTAATCAGTGGCCAGCAGTTTCTGCTTCTTTGCCGCATAATAAGTAATTAACAGAGTTTAAGTTAATACCTCGATGATGCATGATTATTTGATCGTTAGGCAATTCTCAACTGAAATATTATCCCTTTTCAAAGAGAAAAAAATTAAAACTCTCATTGGTATACTTAATGTTGGTTAGAGTAGACTTATGGAAGTTACGCCGTAAGTATGAGCAAATTATACCTCCCAAAACCATTTGGATCCATGTGGTCAGATCCCACAAAATAGGGTCCAATGTAATCCCATGTTAAAACCTTCAACAATCCATCTGTTAGGAAGAGTCATATCTGATTTAAAATTGTGCACAAGATTTTAGTAATCTCGCAAAGTCTAGAAAAACAAAATCACATCACACTGTTTGTTATAATGTTATCTTAAGATACTTATTGTCGTGTCTAGATGAGACCAACAAATTTCAGTTCGAAACTTCGACCTTCTAGGCTCAAGTACTTGAGAGTCTGAGAGTTAGGTTCGTGACTAATTTGGACCTTCTACTTTATTATATTTGGGGTGTGTCATGAAGTGGTTTCCAAGTAAAAAATGAATCCCATTTGAAGACCAATGGTTCAAATGGTGTTTTGATTTCCGGATTGTAGACCTTAACCCGTGATCCAATTCGTTAATTGCAGCTTCTAGTGATACATATAATTACTTCTTGAACGTGGGAATTGGCTGTGTTCTAATGATGCTTTATTGATATCATAATGTTAGCGTTTGTGTTACAAGGGCACCTATGATGCGTTTGTGTTCTATATGCTTTATTGGTAAGCTTAAATGTTAATAACGCTTACCAGACACAATCGTGCACTTATTTTGAGACTATATTTTATGGCCTTTTCAGCGTGTGTTTTCCCAAAATACCAAAGCTAAAGATTTATTTATTTTTGATAAGAAGAGAAGATATATTATAGAAGAGAGAATATACAACAGTCTACCAAAGATAGACTAAAATCAAAACAAGAAAAGAACAATCAGGAGTAAAAAAATCTCCCAATTAGTTATAGTATTTGAAAAATTCAAATGAACCCTTTTCCTAGATGCTGCTGCCCATGACAAAACCAAAGTTTTAACATCAAAGGCTAAATCTCTGTCTGTTTTGAAACAATATTTTTCCTCAAAAGTTCTGCAGTTACGTTCCCTCCACAACACCCAGATAACTGCAGCAGGGAGAAGATCCCACACTACTTTTCCTGTGTTTGATAGCTTGTTTTGAGGCCAAGTACGAGCAAAAGAGAGTAAACTTTCAGGGAACACCCACGCCCAGTGATTACTAGGAGTAACAGCCATCCAAATATAATGAGCCACCTTGCAGTGAAGAAAAATATGGTCCTGAGACTCAGTATCGTCTCCACAAAGGATGCAGGAGTTGTCGATGTCCATACCTTTGCATTGTAGCATATCTAAAGAATTTAGTTTACCATGAACTGCGCACCATAGAAGGAAGTTGGCTTTAGGTGGTACGCCAGAATTCCATACAAACTGATGAGGAAAATTATCAACTCCTTCATTGGAAACAAAAGTCTGATAAAGAGATTTTACTGAGAAACACCCTGTATGATGCAGAGACCACCTTCTTGTGTCAGGTAAATTATCTGTAATAGGAGGGTTACTGCTAATGATGCTTAAAAGATCTGCCAACTGAATTACCTCTGAGTTATTAAGGGTTCTTTTGAACTCAAATTTCCAAGAACCATCTTGAGTAATGTGGCTTGCCAAGGAATCAAACTGCAGTCTGTCCAACTTACTTAGAAGATCAAAGTTTTTTGGCAGATAGGTATCACCAACCCATTTATCATGCCGAAAGGAAATCTGTTCGCCAGAATGGATACAAATTGTAGAATTATTGTTAACCAAATCATTGGAGTCAGAAATTGTTCTCCAGCAAGATACTCCATGAGGAGTAGTCACACCTACAGGTACCCAATTTGAGAAACAACATCCATATTTTTCAACAATGAGCTTGTACCATAACTGATTTTTCTCAACACCAAATCTCCAAAACCATTTTTCCAGAAGAGATAAATTCATGTGTCTCAGATTAAGCACATCCAGACCTCCTCTCTCCTTATTAGCATATACAAAGCTCCACTTAATCAAATGTGAACAATTACTACCTCACCATAAGAAATTTCTCATTTTCTTTTCAAGTATCTTGATCACTGATATTAGAGCTTTGAAAAGGGAGAAATAATACATTGGAAGTGAAGTTAGAATACATTTAAGTAAAGCCAAGTTGCCTCCTTTGGTGAGTGTAATCTGATTCCAAACATTGAGTCTTGCATCAAAGTTCTCTATGACAGGTACCCAAATGGACTTTGAATTTGGCTTTGCACCAAGTGGCATTCCTAGGTACATGAAAGGTAATGTATCTGTTACACATCCCATCTCTGTTTCCCAATCATTGATGTGTGGAATATCCCCAATAGCAATAATTCTTGTTTTAGCTTTATTACCTTTCAGACCTGCAATGTATTCAAAGCAATGAAGAATGGAGAATAGATTAATGAGTTCTTTCTTCTTGTTGTCTACAAAGAAGATGGTATCATCTGCATAATGCAAGTGATTGACAACATGACCATTATCCACCATTGTAAAGCCATTAAATAAATGAGAGTTAGCTGCTCTATCAATATATCTGTAGAATCCCTACATTGCAATGTTGAAGAGAAGTGGAGAGAGAGGACATCCTTTCGTTACACCTCTTGAGCTACTGAAAAATCCAAAAGCAGAACCATTAATGAGCACAGAGAAAGTGGCAGTAGAATAGCAGAATTTGGTCCAATTGATCCATTTCCTGCTAAAACCCATTTTTTGCAACATGAACTCCAAATAACTCCAATTGATTCTGTCAAAAGCCTTTTCCAAATCTATTTTGCAGATGACACCAGGCTTCCCATCTTTTAATCTTGAGTCAACCAACTCATTAGCTATAAGAGTCCCACCTATGATCTGTCTACCCTCTATATAAGCACATTGCACAGGTGAAATCAATTTAGACATAACTAACTTCATTCTAGTAGCAAGTACTTTAGATAAGATTTTATAGACACTGGTAAGAAGACATATGGGTCCGCAATCTTTGATAGTTTCTATGTACTCTTTCTTGGGTACTAGAGTGATGAAAGTTGTGTTGTGTTTGGTATCAATACAACCTTTGTCACAGAATTCTTCCATAGTGGCCATTATATCTCCTTTAATGAAACTCCAACATTTGTGAAAGAACATTATTGGAAATCCATCTGGGCCAGGTGCCTTGTCTTGGCCTAAATCTTGAATAGCTTGGAAAACTTCATCCTCAGAAAAGTTAGCATCCAAAATTCCAGATTCAATATCATTAATACAATCAAATTCAATGCCCTCCAACACAGGTCTGATAACTTCTTCTTCTTTGAAAAGATTTTCATAAAAACTTACAATGTGCTCCTGTAACTTGAATCTGTCATCAACCAACGTTCCATCAATGTACAATTGCTTTATTTTGTTGTGTCTTCTCCTTGCAGTTGCTTTGCTGATGAAGAAAGAAGTATTTTTGTCCCCATCCTGTAACCATTTTGTCTTAGACTTAATCCTCCAAGACACTTCCTCCATTCTTGTAACTTTCTCAAAGTCTTTTTTGCAGTTCACTAGATCATGTATTTGAGAATCTTGTATCTTCAGCTATGGTGTCAAAATCCTGAATTTCTGACAACAAGGACTTCAGCTTTGCATTTGTTTGGCCAAAAGTGAGTTTGTTCCACTCTTTGGGCTTTTCTTTTAGAGCTTTGAGATTGCACCATAAGATTTTGCTTGAGGTACTTGCAAAACAAAAAGAATTCCACCAATTTTCTAATAATTCAATGAAACCATTCTCCATGAACCACATGATTTCAAACCTAAAAGGACTAGGTCCCCATGAAGGATCATAGATGTCTCAAAGAATGGGAATATGATCAGAAGTTGGTCTAGCTTTGGCTAATTGGGAAACAAAAGGGAATTGAGTCTCAAAGGAAGGGGAAATGAGGAATCTGTCTAATCTACACATGACAGAGTTAGCTTGACCATTTGACCAAGTATATCTAGCACCTTTGAGGGAAAGATCAATGAGGTTATGTTGCACAATGAAGTCACAAAATTTTCCATACTTTTAGTGATTCTGCAACAACCCTTTTTTTCATCACATTTAGTAATCACAATGAAGTCACCTCCTAAACACCATGGGAGGTCCCAAAATCTGCAGATGTTATCCAATTCATCCCAAAACTCTGCTCTTTCGTGAGGCTTATTTGGCCCATAAACATTGGTTAAAATCCATTTAAAACCATCATGCATATTTGTGCAATGAACTGATAAGGTGTAATCACCCACCAAAGAGTCACTGATTTCAACAAAGTCCTTATTCCAAAGGATGAGCATACCTCCAGAGTTTCCCAATGATTGTTGAAAGGTCCAACCATAATTAGATGTTCCACAAATTTGTGAGATATCATACGCAGTACAATACATCATCTTGGTTTCTTGAAGTATGATAATGGGGGCATTAGTAAGCTGAATCATCTTCTTAACAATGGTTCTCCTATTAACCGAGCACAATCCTCGGACATTCCATGAAAGAATTTGTAGATTCATTTATCAACTGAAGTTTTCCTTTTTTGGATGATCTCCTTGTTTTGACACCCGACTGATTAATAGTTTTTTGATCCAAACCCAATCATCTGCATTCTATAGCAAGTCTTTTAGGTACAACACTTTGGTCTCCAATGCTCAGCTGAGAACAAGCATCATCTGTATTGTCAATGGTAGTAGGCTCAAAACAAGGAGGGTAAAATGGAGTGGAAGTAGAGGATGAGGATGATAGATCTTCTGTATCTAGATGGGTTATGAATGTGTTTACTAAGCCACCCAGAGGAGGATATTTGGTTTTGGGCTCATGAATGGAGAGATTGTGTACCCCATCAAAAGAGATGATAGTTTGTACTGCAAAATCTTCTTCAACAGAAGGTAAACTCTCTTTGTTGCTACTAATGAGTTTATTTACTGGACCTTCTGCAACCACCTTATGAGTTAAAAATCGCATTGAATGGTTAGGCATTGTCTCAAAGGTGATTCCCATGATGAGACCCAACTTGAAAAGTCTCTGCACTTCTGAGAGAACCCAATCAGGTATAAGAAATCTCGAATTACAACTCAAGTTATGCACAAATTTTGGAGAGATGATCATTAAATTATACTTCGAAATGTGGGATGGTGGGTTTGGTAGGATTTGAGGTGGTGATAATGGGTTGGAAAGGATTGGAGATGGTGATGGGTTGGATAGGATGAGAGGTGGTATGGAAGACGGGTTAGGCGGAAAGATTAATTGAACCAAAGCTAAAGATAGCTTAACCAGTTTAGTGGTTCTCCAAGTCAAGCTTTTTTGGATCAAAACCATGGCCTAAAATCTTCCTGTAGTTCAAAAGGAAGCTTGAACCAAAACAAAAGCGTGAAAACATTTCGCACAACATCAAAAATGGTCCCACCAGAAGTATGTAAAACTGGTTTTAAGAGATGAGCATCAAGTCCAGAACTCAAACTTTTTTTTTTTTTTGCTCAGTAAAAAGATTAGATATATTAAGAAGGAAGGTTATATACAAATCTGCGGAGCAGACGAACCACCAAGCACAGAACTCAAACTCGTTTTGAGATTAAGTATGAGCTCTACTGATCTGAAACCATGTACGTGTATGAAAATTGGAGAGATTTCTCTACCAGTACCGAAGTCACATACGGGCTTTAAACTATTTTTGCTCTTGCAGCGCATCTGCATGTAAAGTTTTCACGCTTTTTTATTCAACATCTTAAAAACTACTAGACTCAACTCCTATTCGAAGTGACGTGGATCTGATGCTCCCCTAGACTTGGCTTTCAGCGGAATCTGGATGATTTTGTCTTTTTGTGAAAACTTTATTTTTTAATTTTTTTTTTGATCAGAAAATAAGATGTATTAGATGGAGAGAATATACAGAGAGCTACCAGTGGTAGAAAAATGAAAAAACACTAAATTACACTAATAGGTTTTCCCAATCTTTGAGAACAGAACTGTTAAAAGTTGATATGAACTTGTCTTCTAGCGGCAGAAGCCCAATGTAGGATTGATGTTTTAGCTTCATTTCCAAGTTCATCATCTGTTTTGAAGTTGTGTTCATAATCAAAAGTACGACTGTTACGTTCTTTCCACAAAGTCCAAAACACTGCAGCTGGAATTAAGCTCCAAATAAAATTACCATTGTCGGAGAAAGTTGCTGTGTGCCAGCAAGGTGATAGAGCCATTACTGAACTAGGACTAACCCTGGCGCGACAGTTACTAGGTAGAAGCATTAACCAAACTCTTTGTGCAATTCTATAATGCAAGAATAGATGGTCTTGAGTTTCCAGTTCATTCCCACACATAACACAAGAGTTGTCTACCCCAATTCCTTTATGCAACAACACATCCTTCGTATTTATTCTACCATGGACCAAACTCCAAACAAACAGATTAATCTTAAGCGGTATTGCTGGCTTCCATATAAACTGAAACGGAAAATTGTCAATCCAATCATATTCTACTAACTTCGCATTCATAGTTTTCACCGAAAACACCCCTGAGTTATGAAGTGACCAACGCCGAGTGTCTGCCATTCCATCTAAAACAGGTGGTATATATCCAATAACTGAAAGAAGAGATGCAAATTCATTTACTTCTGAATTAGATAGAACCCTCTTGAAATCGAGTCTCCAACTCCCCTCTAAAGTGATCATGTCTGCCACCTTGATGTTCCTGTCCCTAGAAAGCTTGTAAAGTGAAGGATACTCACTGGATAGTGCTAACTGGCTACACCATAAGTCATTCCAGAAAGAAGTTTCTCTCCCTGAATGCAAATAAAGAGTGGAGTTATTACTGATCAAAGCCGCCGTTTCTGTAATAGCCCGCCAACATGAAACACCATAACTCTGCGAAACTGAACCAGGTATCCAATAAGAGTACTCCGTACCATATTTATCTGCTATTATTTTGAACCACAATTTATTCTTTTCAACATCAAATCTCCAGCACCATTTGGCTAGCAACGCCATGTTCATAAGCTTTAGGTTACAAACTCCCAAGCCACCACGCTCTTTAATAGCACGTACCATATCCCAAATAACTAAATGAGATAACTTTGCACCTTCTTTGTATTCCCACATGAAGTTTCGCATTTTCTTCTCAAGGATTTTAATAACAGATATATGGGCTTTGAACAAAGAGAAAAAATAGGTGGGTAAAGAAGATAAGATGCATTTCAAAAGAGCAAGTTTACCTCCCTTTGATAGAGATATTCTTCTCCAAATGGATAATCTGGCGTCAAACTTCTCTATGATTGGATCCCAAATACTCTTGGTGTTAGACTTAGCTCCCAAAGGCATTCCCAGGTACAAAAAGGGTAGGCAATCTGTTGCGCAGCCCAATTCTTATGCCCGAATTGATAAATCTGGCACCTCTCCAACAACAATGAGTCTGGATTTAGAAGTGTTAACCTTCAAACCAGCAATGAACTCGAAACAAGGTAAGGCAGAAAACAGATTGTGTAATTCCTCCTTTTTGTTTTCTACAAAAAAAATAGTATCATCCGCATAATGGAGGTGATTAACAGTGATACTAGTGGGAGAAACTGAGAAGCCACTGAACAATCCTTGATTGGCAGTCATGTCCATGAACCTAGAGAAACATTCCATTGCAATATTAAACAAAAGTAGAGACAATGGACAACCTTGTCTGACACCCCTTGAGCTAGTGAAGTAACCGAAAGAAGAACCATTTATGAGCACTGAAAAGGAAGAAGTAAAATAACAGAATCTCAACCAATTGCACCATCTCCTGCTGAAACACATTTGGTTTAACACAAATTCAAAGTACCGCCAATTAATTCTATCAAAAGCCTTCTCAAGGTCAATTTTACAAACAATGCCCGCATTTCCAGACCTTAATCTAGAATCCACTAGTTCATTAGCAATCAAGGTACCATCAATAATTTGCCTACCTTCAATATAAGCACACTGCACTGGAGATATAAATATCCGTAACCAATTTGAGTCTTGAAGCTAAGACTTTTGCATTGATTTTATAGACACTAGTAAGTAAGCAAATAGGTCTACAATCCTTTACAGTCTCAATATGGCCCTTTTTAGGGACAAGAGTAATGAAAGTAGAATTATGCTTAGAGTTAATAGTATCTGAGGTGTAGAACTCGTGCACAGTGTCCATAATATCTTTCTTGATGAAATGCCAACACTTTTGGAAGAACATTATTGGAAAGCCATCTTGTGAAAACTATGATATCCTTCCTTCAATGGTCTGTTTACCAAGATGAATCCAAATTTATCCATATACAATACATAAATTTCATACTAGTTTCTAGCATATGGTAATGTTTTTACTCCTGTTTTTCGGATGGACGCATTATTATACGTGGGTTGCATTAAATTAGGAAGACATGCATAACTGTGCTTCAAGATCAATTTCTCCTATGGCTTACTACATGATGCAAAAGATATCAATTTCTCCAATGGCTTACTACAAGATGCAAATGATTAGCGAAAAAAGTTTGGGAAACAGAGATAAGGATTTGACGATTACAGAAATCCAGAGATTGATATATCAATGAGGGAAGGTTCATTCATGTTTCAAATTCATGAGTTTCAGAGACGGTCTCAAATTTGAACTTGTCCATCGGAAATACTTAAATAAACTAAAATAACTGAAACATGTCGTTTGTAACTGTGCCTTAGTTATGGGCTAGTGGGGATTTTTTCTTCCTGGGCTTTATGCTCTTTCTTAAGAATTTTTCTAGGAAGGCAGTTTTGAATTTTGAGGCACACGTCAGACTTTTGAGGCGTACAAACTGATTTGCTTTGCTAGGGTGTGTTTATAAGGATATCCTAAGATAGGTAAATTATTTAGTTATCTTTGATTAATTTATTATGTTACTAAAATATTTAATTTATTTGACTTTTTGTTTTCTGTTTTAAAAATGTCCAACTTTTGTTTATTTTTTATTCTTATTTTATTTTTTTTATTTTGAGTTTGAGACAAGTAAATTAAATAAAGGGAAAGTTATTTAAATAGCACTGGAGCTATTGAACACGGTCTGCAGACAGTGGAACCCAAATAAAAAGGAACTTGAGTACATAAAAAAGATATGATCGTAAAAGTAAATTCTTTTTTTTATGCACTAATTTTTATCTAGATGAGTCGTTATCTTCCAAACCTTTAAAATCTGAATATTTACTTACCATCGTGGACGGTTTTCATTGGAATCGAAATGTTCTACTACCATTGTGGATGATTTTGCTGAAATAAGTGTCGACATTTGTACGATTATTACTGACTATAATCATAACTCAACTTTTGGGTTTAATGGTGTTTTTGATCGTTGACGATCATAATGACTTGAATATGTAAGTTCGATTTTGTTTCTTTAAATATCCATTTCAATAACTTGACCTTAGGTACCGATGGAAGAGTAAACTTATCTGAGTTGAAACTTATTATATATATGAATCGGTCTAGTTAATGAGTTAACTATGATTTTCGCTTTCCTCGGATCATTAGTTTTCTTCCCTCTAACAAATTTCTTTTAAATAAAACCTAAAATCTTACATTTGCCATTTAAAAGAAAAATGTTTGGATAGTCAAGAACACCTATGTTAAAAGATTAAAATTAAGTGGCATCAGAAAAAGTTACCTAGTGATTTTATAAGCTCAAAATGATATTTTGGTAATTCTATTTTCTTGTAAGGTATGATGCATCTAAGGAATCATGACATAGAGAATAAAAGGTACGATGCAGATTTCATGTAGTTTTTTTTCCGCAATCTTTGAGAGCAATTTCTCTATGGGTTTGAAATACCAGAAATATTTTTTGGTACCAAACAAATAAAAACATAATAATAGTAAAATATTATTAATTCTTTTCGAATCGAAACACAAACAAGAATGATCCGAACAAAAATAAAGGGGCACAAAAAGAAAAAAGAAAAAAGAATACCTAGTAAATGTTGCTTATTCGATTTTCAGCATTTACTAAGTATATGAAGATAATATGTTAGAACAATACATATATTATCCTTTGCAGATGATATTTGTAACTATATATATATGTATAGTATCAGTACCAAGGTGAAGTTTTCTAGATATGTATAGTTAGTCTGAAATAAAAAGTTAGCAAAATATATATTAAGACGGTGTTTTTAACATATAAAAAGTAACTTTTCGACTTGAAAAAAAAGTACATATTAGTTTGGAAACTAAATTCTAAAATGAAGTGAACAAATATTTTATTGGTGTTAACAAGCGCGAAGTAACAAATTTGCTTATAGGTGAAGTAAAAAATTTGCTTGAAAACCCATATTGATGCTAATGAGCACGAAGAATTCACCTATGGTGACAAATAAGAAGATTGCAAGAAGAAAAAGAGTAAGCAAAGATCTGAAGTGGAAACTTTCTCCTATATATTCCTATCTTTCCACACAACTATTAATCCTCACAAATAGTTTTTGTTTCTAACTATGAATGTTGATGAACATGGAATACCATAATAACCTATTCATATAGGTAAGAAATATGAATATTTATTTGTAAATAAATAACATTCTTATGAAACCCTACCTATTTGATAAATATTTGGTGCACAAAAACAATAACTGGAAAAGCGGGTATCATCATGATAGTCATTATAATACCCTGGACTTTCTCTTCCCGACATGGTTTTTTTTTTTTTTTTTTTCCCCCCCGACAAGCTTTAACAGTATACGGTATGCTGGTTTCTTTTCCAAAGAACCACTTCGTATCCTCACGGAAAGTCACCAGGCCAGCAGTTGGAGCATATGTTTCTGAAAAGACGAGGGTACCCAAATACACCACAATCTTTTATTTATCAACCTATAAGTCCTTTACCAAGTGTGATCGTCTATGGACAGAGTCGAGGAAATAAAAAAACTTGGGTACACACTTCGTGTGATCGTGTATGGATACGAGATCGAGACAATACAACAACAAGATCACTTGTGTGATTGACTATGGATTCAAGATCGAGACGATACGACAACGAAGTGTTCACTTGATAATAGGTACGGTATTAAACCGAAATTCTATATGATCAATATCAAGTGATGTGGATTTAACGTACGTGTGTTATTTACATAATTATAATAACAATTATTATGCGGAAAACAAAGTAAATGACACAACAAGATTTTGTTAACGAGGAAACCGCAAAAGCAGAAAAACCCCGGGACCTAGTCCAGTTTTGAATACTCTCAGAATTAAGTCGCTATACAAAATCTAATACCAACTTCGTATAGTTGAGACCAAGTAGACTACTCCTAGATACTTAGTTTCCTCAGTATCCCTGCACCTTCGAATTCGAGAGTCACGCACGTGAATAGCAAGTCCTTTGGATCGTATTCCAAAAAACAAAGGAAGAATCTGTTTGGTAACCACTCAAATCAATCTTTGCGATAAAGATATGTGATTTGTTGACAAAGGTTCTTTCTTTTAAACTAATAAACTCCTTTGTATGGTTAGATCAATCTAAACTTTGATTACCGAAATAATCAAACTCTAGATTTGCAATCAATCAATATAGATCTCAGAGAGAAACTATAAAGTTATGCCAATCTCACGCAACTAGTCAATCGTGTCTATCAAAGATAAACACGATACTAGTTGGATCACAGCCGATCAAGGTTTGTGCACTAAATCCACAAGATACGAAAACTAATAAGAATTCTTCTTCGTCTTCAAATATTCTTTTGCCTTCAATACCTGCACAACATAACTTGAATCCTCTTGTGATCAATAACGCACATAACGGAGTCCGTTAACAATGAATTATCACAAGATGTCTTTAGATCCGAAAATGGTTCTAAAGATCCCGTGGATACTTTGATCTAGTTTGAGTGACCCTTATGTCAGAAGAGAATGCTCTCAAGAATAATCAAACTAGGTGCAATCAAAGTTACAACAACCATTAGTCGATCAAATCAATAACCGAAAATTAAAATAACAATGCAATTATCTAGTTTCCCACCAACGGTACTCGTGGAGCTTCTTGATCCCACAGAAGTCTTTAAATAAGCGATCATAAGAGATTTCGCCTAATTATGGTACTTTCCTCTCCGAATAGACGGCTCCACTAGATACTACACGAATGAAGTTTGCCTGGCTCTTAGGAGAGTTTGCAAGAAATATAAACTCAATTATTTATAGACCATGGTTGTTTGGACAATAAGGAAATTCCAAAACCGAAAATATTCTCAAGATATTCACATTAAAGTACCTAATTTCGGTTTTCCTACTTCCACTTAAATGCCAAATCATAGTTCCGAAAACTCACATAGAAAACTTATACTATTAGTCTTACACATTAACTAATAATATTTTCCATAGGATATGCTTTAATTGCTGGTAATTAAAACATATATGATGAAAATCATAATTAAATTCTTTTCACTTTTCGGTATGGGATCACCTTGACTATCAAGGAATATCTTTGAACAATTAATGATAAGAGTGATGTACATGTTCAAATAATGTCTACATCTAGAAGATTCTCATCTTAGCAAACCCAAAACCCTAATTCACACACATCATGAAGAAATATGTGAACCATGGAAACTTGGTTTTGATCATGGAACCGATTATACCATCACTCCAAAATATGTTGTGACCAAATATAACATGATTCCCAAGATAGGTTGTAATCGGTTACACCTTGCTCCACAAAGTAGCTTGTGACCGGCTACACCTTGCTTCCCAAAGTAGCTTGTGACCGGTTACACCTTGCTTCCCAAAGGTAGCTTGTGACCGATTATAACTAACTTCCCAATTGATCTTGTGACCGGTTATACCTTAGATCCCAAAGTAACTTGTGACCGGTTACAACTCGCATTCCAATGTAGCTTGTGATCGGTTACATCTTGATTTCCAAAGTAACTTGTGACCGATTACAACTAGCTATATATTATAGGCTATGGACGGTTATACCTCAACTTTCAACCAAAATTAAGATTGGTGCTACCTAGTCATCTTGTATTGATCAATCAAAATATTCAATGAAGAACAGGATCAACACATCAGGATTTTCCTTTCGATTATGAAATAAGTTCATACATCTGCTTCCTTAAACTAATGTAATAATACATAGTTTTCTAGGATGAAATCACACCTATATAATGCACACATAATCAAGTAGCTAAATACAATATATTATGTTGATGTCGTATTTACGAAGTTCAAAAGATAAGCGTTAGACTTTGTAATATAATTCATTAATACTTTGATCATACTATTATGACCAAGTCTAACACTAGAGTTTCATATGTATATATATCTTCGCATGTTATGTTTTCAATCTAAAACGACTTGAAAGATACGTTAGGAATGACAACAAGATAAAGTCAATATTATTAACCTCAAGAGGAAGGATGATGTCGTCGTTGCAGTCGTTACTTCTTCACTTTCTTCAGGTCTTCGGAGTAATACTTGTACGTCTCAACATTCCTAGACTTTCAAGTTTAACCTAAACGAAGTTGTCTCTAATATTTAATCAAGTGACTCTGGATGAGTTTTGATACTAAAATATAAAAAAAAAATTGACATACCAATGCTTGGTGGGTTCAACCGATCTATGCTCTAACAATCTCCCCCTTTGTCAATTTTAGTGACAAAACTCTTATTACATATGGAGATAAAATAACTTATTCTTCATACGCTTGATTCCAAGTATCAACTACACAATAACCTGCATATATCCAACAAAATCTTTCACTCCCCTAAAGGAAAGCTAGGTAAATATTCAATACGAACATCTTTGTTATTCCCCTTTTGTATTATGAAATACCACACAGCATGATGATATGTTTCTCCCACTTAGTTTATGCTTTACACTTTCGTTAGATATAGCATCTAAGCACATATATCCTTTCCTAGTGATTAAAAATCACCTGTTTACTCCATATATTTCTCCCATTTTTTGTCACAAAAAATGACAAAGAAACGAAAAAAAAAAAGAACAGACCGAAAGGATCTTACAAATTGAAAAAGCAGGGGTCTAACAACCACACCCAATATTTCGTTTAGGCAATATGTATGAAACTCCAATATACTTCCAAGAGAATCAACTAGACAGTCAGACTCAATCAAAGAAAATACATCCAAGAGTTATATCTCTGTTTCTCAATGTAATCGGCAAATCAAACAAATAGAAATCCGTGAGCCTGACTATTATGAGAAACAACATGAACGGTACCAAAGACATATTCAAGTGCCAATCAATTTATATCAACAACCAAAGGTTGGATTATCTAATTGATTGAACTACGCACAACCTGTGATATTTCAATTATACAGAAAATATAATTTGGAAAAGAAATAACACAGACACCAGAAATTGTGTTAACGAGGAAACCGCAAATGCAGAAAATCCCCGGGACCTAGTCCAGATTTGAACACCATACTGTATTAAGCCGCTACAGACTCTAGCCTACTACAAGTTAACTTAAGAATGGAATGTAGTTGAGCCCTAACCAATCTCACACTGATTAAGGTACAGTCGCGTTCCTTACGCCTCTGAATCCCAGTCGGACTCTACGCACTTGATTCCTTTAGCTGATCTCACCCACAATTAAGAGTTGCTACGACCCAAAGTCGAAGACTTGATAAACAAATCTGTCTCACACAGAAAAGTTTATTGAATAGATAAATATGTCTCCCACAGAAATACCTATGAGTTTTTGTTCCGTCTTTTGATAAATCAAGATGAACAGGAACCAATTTATACACCGGACTTATATTCCCGAAAAAAAGCCTTGTAATATCAATCACCTCACAATGATCTTAACCGTATGGAAGCGGAACAAGATATTGTGGGATCACAAACGTTGAGGCGAAGATGTTTGTGACTACTCTTTATCTTACCTATCGGAGATTGAATCTCGAGCAAATCTTAGAGAAGATAGTACTCAATACGATAGAAAAAAGTAAGATCATAACACGCAACTACAGAGAAAATAGTTGGGTCTAGCTTAAGAATCCCAATGAAGTCTTTAAGTCGTTAACCTATAATGGTTTTAGATAAACCTAGGTTAAAGGAGAATCGACTTTAGTCGCAACTAGTATCACACATGAGGTGTGGGGATTAGGTTTCCCAGTTTCTAGAGTTCTCCCTTATATAGTCTTCAAATCAGGGTTTGCAATCAATGTTACCTTGGTAACAAAGCATTCAATATTCACCGTTAGATGAAAACCTGATTAGATTCAAGCTAATATCTTTAAACCGTTAGATCGAACTTATCTTGTTATACACAAATTAAATGTGACTTCATTTAGATATGGGTAACCATACCTAAACGTGTACACTTAGTTGGCTCAACAATAGTTAACCGAAGTTAGCCATATGAACACTTTCAGATCAACCTTTTTCGTCTTAATCACAACTAATTCAAATGACTCAAATGAAACTAGTTATAGAGTTGTTCAATTGTTTATATTCTCATAGAAGTATTGATAGGATTCGGGAAAACCCTATATATATAATAACCGCAATCGCACGGCGTCTAAAATGTAGACAATGGCAAGTACGGGTCGTTCCCACGAGGAGCGGTGGAAAATACGTAACCAATATCTCTAATAGACTAACCAACAATAATGTTTTTGGATTTTTGAAAGATTAACAACAGAAAAATAAACTAAAGTAACAAAACGAATCAAATGGGAAAGTTGGTAACCAGGGTCAACGGATTCCAGTACTATTTCTAATTGAGTACCGAAAAGAATTCGAATTCCAAATATGTGTTTAATTCTTTGTTCAATTGCAACACCTATTATTAGTTTAACTTTCGATAATAAACCCGCATATCCTAAGTATAACCCATCAAAGTCAACCAAGCATGGCCTATCAAATTATAATGGCAAGCAAGTTATAAAAGATATGTATTTATATATTTGCGATTATTATTTGCATTGTCTAAGTATAACCCATCAAATGATTTAACCTAAGCATGGATTATCAAATACTATTACAAATAATATTGCAAAACTCGATAAATCTAAGCACTTAGGCAACAACACGTATTCTTTATAAAATCAATAAACCATAATTATTGGATTTCGAAATTCAATTCACATAGCCTAATACCAAATTTTTCAAAATCGATTCAAATGTCTTAATGCTAGAAGTAGTTTTCTCCATAGAACCCTAGTTACAAAAGGATTAGAACATATTAAAGGGTTTCTTAAAACCCATCAAAAATAATAGCAAAAGAGAAACGATTAAACCAATATCGTTTTCGTCGCCTCTTTTTCTTTAGCTACAAAACACTTCGGCGGCCTCCTTTTCCTTCTCAAGTTTCTGTTGTTTTTGCTCTCTGGCCGTCGGCCTCCACAGTCTACCTCCCTTCCTTTCTATCTCTGTTCGTTGATATAGTGCTGCGAAGAGTCTAAAGAGCAGCAGCCAAGGCCCAGTCCAGTACCATCGATATCCAACTCCAACAACGCATCACTTTCTATAGAACGATGTTTTGGGGACTACCCCAAAACAGTGGGGGACTACTCTTCCAATTTGGGATGGATATTTGAAGTAATTTTGGGTCACCCCTTATCTAATATTTTTTTTAATACCAAATTTACCCTTGGTAATTAAATTAGTTAATTTCCTCCTCCTCCTCCTTCTTCTTCTTCTTCTCCAACATCAACCAAGAAGTCCGATTCGATTAAAATGAAAATCCGCAGGTAATTTCCTTCATACCCATTCCTTTGAATCGTTTTTTGTTGAAGAAATCGATTAGAAATCATCATAAACCATTGAAAATGGTCGTTACAGTAGAGATTTCGGCTAGGAGAAATTTTGAAAACCCTAGATTTTGGTAACCGAACTTTCAATATGAAGAACAGTTCGGCCAATTAGGATTTTTTAGGTAACCGAACTATGTAGTTCGGTAAGCTCGCAAAAAAAAAAAAACGTAACCGAACTCCTTATTTATATGAAAATTTTGAGTTCGGTTTAGTCGATAAATTTATATAGGTAACCGAACTTTGATAAAATATAGTTCGGTTACTTCGCAGTTTCTATGTGGTAACCGAACTTTGATCTGTCAACACCAAACTTGTAGTTCGGTTTTTAAGATGGTTGATTTCGAAATGAGGGTTTTGGGTACTTAGGTATACTTCAAATTTAGTTAATGTTGCTTGAATTGACAAAAACTTTCGAAAATGAGAAATTTATAAACTGATTTCGACCATGGAAATGAAGTTCGGCTACGACATCTGAAGAACAGGTAGCCGAACTCATCTGCAAGTGTAGTTCGGCTAATGGTTCTGAAGACATAGGTAGCCGAACTCAGCTTTAATAGAGTTTTTGCTTTCAGAGAAAAGTTGGGCTAGGAAAAAGAAAGTTGCGACGTAACCGAACTAAAAGTTCGGCTGGGAATTTTTTCTCTCGACGTAACCGAACTCAAACTATTGGTTTTCAGAAAAAAGTTCGGTTAGTAGAAAAAAATTGAGAAAAAACTGAACTAAAAATTCGGTTAGGAAAAAAACGAAAAAAAGTTGCGACGTAACCGAACTAAAAGTTCGACTGGGATTTTTTTTTTTTTGCGAGGTAACCGAACTTTTTTCTGAAAGAAAAAACTCCATTAAAGCTGAGTTCGGCTAGTTCGACAAACTGTTTCACATAATTCCTAGCCGAACTTCTCTCTGCAACTTTCATTTTCAACTCATTTTGATGATTACTTCTCATTTCTTCAACCAAAAACGAATGACAAGTAATGGGTTTGTGAGAATATCTTCGTTAATAATTTAAATTAAGCTATATACATAGAGGTTGTGGTGGTTGGTGGTGGTAGTAGTTGGAGGTGGTAGGTGCTGGGCGGTGGTGGTGGGCGGCGGTGGTGGGAGGAGGTGGTGGTTATATATATATAGGTGGTTATTAGGTTTGTTTTAAATTAAATTAGGTTAAGGGTAGGTTAGTCATTTCAACACTTTAGGACACCCCTTATAAATATAAGGTAGACATTTCTATCACAAAATAGTCCCCCACTGTTTTGGGGTAGTCCCCAAAACATCGTTCTTTCTATATTCTGCCCATTCACATCCTTGCCTTTCATCTCGGCCACCTCACAGCATCATTCACCGCCAGCGTCCACTTCAGACCAAACCCATTGCAGTCGCTGCTGTAGCTTAAGAACTTCGATAAATCCATCCAACCATGCCTTGCCTTCACTCCATTCTAGCCCTAGCAGTCATATTCCGTTAACGTTTCCTTCTCAAACCGACTTCAGCGATGCACAAACTTCATCCATTTATCCATAAGACTAATGGCAGCAACAACTCATCTTCAACTCTCTCGGATCAGTTTCTCCATTAACATCGATCACCCATCAGAACTTAG